>CM035435.1:113393146-113620646 GCA_020310875.1 Ceratopteris richardii
TATGCACTAACAAATGCTTGCATGCATTTTCTATTATATACTATAAAAGTAGAAACATCATTTTTTTCTTGCAATGTAAATTGAAATGGAGCTCCCTTAGCTGATAATACCTCATCTATTATTTTTGAAGAAGACTCCTTGGTCCATGCACGTGGAGCTTCATCATGAACTCTTTCAAGGTATTCACTAACATAGTACACCCACAAGCATCCACCCCTTTGCCATAGAACCTTCTAGTTTCTCTCTTTATTGCACATAGACTTTTAATATTTCCATAAATTGCTTGACCCAAAACATCCATCGAGTGTTTGCTGTTGGAGTTAGACGTCTGCGGAAGCACGCGAACAGCACAAGGAAGAAGAAGAAGCTTGGAGCACAACACACAATACTGAATTTATTACTAGAGAATGTACAAAGATAAGTAGCCCATTAGGGAAATAGGCATATATACAAGCCAGGGGAAAAAAACCTCCTAAATAGGGAAAAAAGTGCCTCGACGGTCCTAGTGTGTTCACCCACATCACTACATAAATATATCAACAAATCCCCCCTAGGAGTGATTTGGTGAACAAGGAGCTGGCACTCATGTATAAGGAAGTGCCAAGCTATGTGGAAATCACTCCACAAAAGGAAGTAAGCCCAAAGCTTTGCGAAAAGCTTCAAACTTCTCCCTAGGCAAAGCCTTCATGAAAAGGTCTGCAATGTTCTCCTGCGTGGGCACATATGCCAAGCTGATCTCCCCAGCAGAGAAAATCTCCCTAACATAGTGATAATGCACCTCAATGTGCTTAGTGCGAACATGGAACACAGGGTTCCTCGCAACTGCCAATGCGCTCTGACTGTCAGTGAAGATGGTGGTGGTAGAAGTCTGACCAACACCCAAATCAGCCATAAGGCATCTGAGCCACACACACTCAACACTGGCTGTGAAAGCTTCCCTATACTCAGCCTCACAACTGGAAGTGGCCACAGTAGGCTGCTTCTTGCTCAACCAACATATACATGAGCTACCAAGCATGAAGCAAAACCACTAGTGGACACACAAGTGTCATAGCAACCAGCCCAATCAGAGTTAGAAAAAGCATGCAAATCTGGCGGTAGTGATCCCCCCTTGGGATAAAACAACCCAAGTAGCCGAGTACCACTCAAATAGCAAAAGATGCGCTTAACTGCCTGCCAATGCTTGACTCTTGGGCAATGCATAAACCTGCTCATCTGTGAGTGTAGCTCAAGCGTAAGCACCACCTCCTTTACTTGTCAATCCGCGGAGACGTGAGGACCGGTGTGAAGACCACGAGCAAGTGAAGGCACAAGTGCGTGAGTGACAGCACACAAACATGCACACACATACACACACACGCGCACACGGCAAGATCAAAGAGAGGAACAATGGAAGGATTTTGATTACAAAAAGAAATCTAATACAAAACTGAAATCTACAAGAAGCTAACCTCAAAAATGAGCTCTCTAGCTCTTTTTATAGTTTTTTGACTAGTTTTGGCCCTGTCCAGACCTAGTGTCCGGCCTAGTTAAAAATTAGGTTCCAGGGCTTATTTGAGGGCTCAAACGGAGTCTAAAAATTATGAAATTTGGTACGATGGTACTTCTAATGCTCCTCAAGCTCAAGGACTCCTCGGCTTGCACAAAATGGAGCTACCAAAATAGAAAATGGTATTTACAATGATTTTAGTGATGGAAATCACTATTTTTGTAGGGGATTCTTATGAAAAGTTGACAGTTACTTCATGGAGGTCCCTACGTGCTCCTTCTTCTTGTGTGTTTCCACCTTTCTGATGTGCTTCCATGCTTGTGCTTGACTTTGAGTTCCAACACTCCCCCCCTTCTCGAGTCTGTCGTCCCTGACAGACCCCTGTTGTAGTGGTTGTTCCATGTAGTGCTTTGAGGGGTAGTAGCCATTCTGTATGAACGAGAGCCGTCTATCTTCCAAATTTGATAGTGTTGGTTGTCCGGTTCTTCATGTGTCACTGCAAGCCTTTACAAGTCGTCGTCCCTTGGTATGTGCTTCTTTCATGAATTGCAGCATGAATGCGTCGTTGTGAGCTCTCAAAAATCGCGAGTTGCTCAAAAGAGGTTGTCAAGATCGAGTTAGAGCAACTACTAGCTTCGAATTGCTTCCTAGGTATGGATGTTGTTCCCAACCGCTAGCTCTTCCAAAGATGATGTTGAGAGCAGTCATGCCAACTACTCATAACCCATAATGAATGATGGGTAAGTGTGTTCGTGCCTGGGTTGAAAAAAGTATGTGCCTTGTGCACGGCCTTGTAATGTAGCCCTACGCATGCTTACTTGGAAAATGCATTGGAAGAAGTATGGTGCAAAAATTGCAGTTCTTGAGCTAAGTGCTCAAGGGTATGCTGACGAAGAGGTTTCCTAAACTATCATGGTTATGTTGTTTCCAGAGTAAAGATACTTACCATGGAGAAGGTTGATGGATGCTTTGTCTCTTCGTGTTGTACTCTCGGCCTTTGGGACGGAACCTTGTTGATGAATGTCCATGTTGATTGTCCACTGATGAGATCTTTTGAGTGGTGAATCCCCTTTCCTCTTTTCAAAGCAACATTTGTCACTAACAATGTGCATTTCTGAGCTTGGGCTCATGCACGTTCACTTCCCTATATTGACACTCAGAGGAATATTGGACACGTGCCGGTTTCTAAGAGATTACCATGCTGATTGACATAGACCATTCACCAGTGCTACTGTTCCATACTGGTTCAGGAAATATTGAGAATTGAATTGCTTTATATTCCATCTGCAAGCCAAGACACACTTCGATCCAAACTGATAAATGCCCAGTAATCGATGGTTCAATCTTCAACTAAGCATGACTCATTCATGTTCCCTGAGCGAAACCTGGGAACAAGTTCTTCCTCGTTTTTTTTTTTTTTTTTTTTTTTTTGTGTGGGAAAAATTATCACAAAACAAGAACACAAAAGTTAGTATCAGTAGAAAAAATTTGACATATGTCAATGTGCTCTTGTGCTTAGGATTCTCAAGTGTGTCTATGCACGACCATGTAATGTGGCCCTATAATGATGCATACTTGGGAAATGCATGACCTGAATGGTGCATAAGACAGGGTTGTGCAAAGGGCACATGGTTGTCGCTCGTCGAGGTTTTCAATGTTATTTGCAGATATTGATGCCATCTTTGTTGGAGGTATCCATTGTATCTCGAGAGGACAACTGATCATTCCTCCTTGTAGGGATCCATTTGAGAACGGTCTGCGATTGGGTAGAGATCACCTTTGGCCACTTCATGTTTGAATGATTTCCTAAGGGTTTGATCCATTGTGGCTGGCTCTTTATTTTGGTGGATGCTATCGGTGCTTTCGTCTTCCATATCCTTGCAGAAGAGGTTCTTTGATCTTTATTGGAGCTCTGTGCTTGATTCAATTCTTCACCTCGCCTTGGTGTCTTTGTTGTGTAGGTTGTTGCCTTGAAGTCCCCCCTTGGATTTTGTCTGAGCTTAGGCTTGATTGCTTGGGATCCTTGGGTTGGAAGTGGTCTTTCTTGAGGATAAGTCATGGTAGGCCTAGACCATAGATATTGAAGTCTAGTGTGAGGGGACTGATTTTGTGCAAGGGCTTTCTTTGGTACCCATATCATAGTGCGATTTGGTTGGGCTCTAAGTAATTTCTTGGCCACCCAAATTTGTTTGACATTACCAAGAAAATGTGATTTCTGTTTCTTGATGTAAGGGTCTTTTGGGCCTTCTATGTGAGTTTTTTTAGAAAACTCATCCTTACATGGGGAGTGCAACAAGGGTTGATCTTCTATACCTACATCAGACTTATGCAAGGGATCAATGGGCTGTGTGGATTGAGATTGATCTAGAGATTCATCGAGACATTTATCCTTGTTACACAAAGAATCCCTAGGTGTACAAATGGGTGATGGATTGTCATGATTCACCCTAGAGTCGACCTCTTTTTCCACATCAATGATACACAACAATGGTTGATCATCTCCTTCTTGACCATCTGAGTGCAGATCATCCCTACTTATGGCTTCATGAGGGGGATCCCAATTTACAGGAAGAGAGGGTCCTTCCACATCCCCCAAACACTTGGAGTCCTCCATATCTCCATTCGCTAAGGTTTCCTGTGATTTACTCAAAGAAGGATCAGATTCAAAAACATGAGTAGAAAGAAAAATTTTCTCATTAAAAGCAAGCTCTGTGAAAAGGTGATTTTGCCCCCAATCATCATAAGGTGGATAGTCATTAGGATTTTCCATAGACATATATGTAGAAGCATGGATGATGGGTGGAGAAGGCACCTCCAATTCTTGATGATTTTGTTTAATGAACCTTTGGGTGCCAATGATCAAGCCTTCATCTATACAATCCATGACAAAGAATGTTTCCGAAAATTGCATATCACCCACCATAACAGGCAACACAACTTGACCCATGCATTCATAATGTTCATCATCCATGAGGATAGAAGAATGAGTTGTTGGTTGTATGTTCTCAAAAATAATGGTCAAGAAGTCAATATGAATCAAATTCCACTCACAATGAGGATTGATATATGCACTCAACCTTCTACATTCATATCCTATTCTTATATCCACCAACATATTGTGATATTCTCTTGTTGCAAATATGGATCCGACCCCCCTAGACATTTCCCCCGTTTTCTCGATTCCTTGCAATTTTTCTCTAAATGTTTCATCTTGATGTGATATTATCTCATGTATTTCATGTTTATCGCCCTCCGTTTTTTCGACCTTAGCCCCTTTTCTTCTATCTTTTGCTTTTTTCTTTCCCATGACACAATTTTCTCCCCCTTTGTATTGCTCAAAAATCCTTGGGAGCCCCCTTGGTTTCCTAGTCCCACTTGAGGGTCAACTTCAAATTATCCTATCTCAAAATCAACGCATTATTCTTGAAAAAAACAGTTGAGATCGTGTAGGATTTGAAACGAGCTTTCCAACGAGCTATAGAGCTCAAAAAATGGACTTTGGATGAGAAAGTTATGTCAAATCAGGCTCCTGGGGGTCAAAACAGGCAAACAGGACCTTTGGAGAAAATCGCGATTTTGTGAACTTTCTGAAAATCGCGATGCTGTGAAGTCAAAAAAATCGCGATGTTGAGCACAAAATCCTGTTTTTGAAAATCGCGATTTTGAGCACAAAATCGTGTTTTTGAAAATCGCGATGTTGATCACAAAATCGTGTTTCTGAAAATCGCGATGTTGATCACAAAATCGTGTTTCTGAAAATCGCGATGTTGATCACAAAATCGTGTTTCTGAAAATCGCGATGTTGATCACAAAATCGTGTTTCTGAAAATCGCGTTTTTTTTTACATGAAAATCGCGATGTTGAGCACAGAATCGTATTTTTGAAAATCGCGATTTTGACTCAGAGAATCGTGATTTACAAAATCGTGTTTTTGACTGAAAATCGTGTTTTCTCAGAATCGTGTTTTTGACATGAAAATCGCGATTTTGAGCAGAAAATCGTGAATTGAAAATCGCGATTTTGAGCAAAAATTCGTGTTTTCTCAAAATCGTGTTTTTGACTTGAAAATCGCGATTTTGTCCCACAGAATCGTGTTTTTCTCAAAATCGTATTTTTGGCTGAAAATCGTGATTTGTGAGAATCGCGATTTTGAGCAGAAAGTCGTGTTTTTCACAAAATCGTGTTTTTTGCTGAAAATCGTGATTGGTGAGAATCGCGATTTTGAGCAGAGAATCGTGTTTTTTGAAAATCGTATTTTTCACATGAAAAACGCGATGTTGAGCACAAAATCGTGTTTTTGAAAATCGCGATTTTGAGCAAAAAATCGTGTTTTCACAGAATCGCCTTTTTCACAAAATCGTGTTTTTGCTGAAAATCGTGATTGGTGAGAATCGCGATTTTGAGCACAGAATCGTGTTTTTTTGAGAATCGCGATTTTGAGCAGAGAATCGTGTTTTTTTTTTTTGAGAAAAACACAGAATCGTGATTTTTTTTTCAACCAACTTTTAGGCGGGAAAACTGAAAATCGTGATTTTTCAAAAAATTTTGAATTTTCACAGAATCGCGATTTTCATCACAGAATCGCGTTTTTTGGCGGGAAATTCAAATTTCTGAGCGCCGGCTATGGCGAGCTCCGTATGAGCAGAAAATCATGAAAAAAATGCAGCGCTTGCTCTCCCTTGCACCTCCTAACTCCTTCCCACACAATAATGCATGAAAAATGGTATGAAAATGGTGAAAATGCACTAAAAAACAAGAATTTTCTATGAAGAAGAAGATGGAAGAAGGTGGAGATGATGATGATGATGAAGATGAAGAGGAAAAACAGAAAATGAACTGAAATGACAGTTTTTTTTTACCTTCCAACGTCGCAAATCTACGATCTTACCATCACAACGCTCGTCCTCGAAGCTCTCTCCCCGGCAACGGCGCCAAAATTTGGTGTAGCTCAAGCGTAAGCACCACCTCCTTTACTTGTCAATCCGCGGAGACGTGAGGACCGGTGTGAAGACCACGAGCAAGTGAAGGCACAAGTGCGTGAGTGACAGCACACAAACATGCACACACATACACACACACGCGCACACGGCAAGATCAAAGAGAGGAACAATGGAAGGATTTTGATTACAAAAAGAAATCTAATACAAAACTGAAATCTACAAGAAGCTAACCTCAAAAATGAGCTCTCTAGCTCTTTTTATAGTTTTTTGACTAGTTTTGGCCCTGTCCAAACCTAGTGTCCGGCCTAGTTAAAAATTAGGTTCCAGGGCTTATTTGAGGGCTCAAACGGAGTCTAAAAATTATGAAATTTGGTACGATGGTACTTCTAATGCTCCTCAAGCTCGAGGACTCCTCGGCTTGCACAAAATGGAGCTACCAAAATAGAAAATGGTATTTACAATGATTTTAGTGATGGAAATCACTATTTTTGTAGGGGATTCTTATGAAAAGTTGACAGTTACTTCATGGAGGTCCCTACGTGCTCCTTCTTCTTGTGTGTTTCCACCTTTCTGATGTGCTTCCATGCTTGTGCTTGACTTTGAGTTCCAACAGTGAGATAGCAAACTGAATATCTGGCTGAGTAATGCATAAGTAAATCAAGAATGCAACAGCCTACTGATAGAGAACAACATCAAATGCATCTCCAGCATCATGAAGACTCAATCATAAACATGTCTCCATAGGAGCGGCAATAGGCTTACAGTCTTCAAGGCCAAACCACTGCAATAATGTGTCAATATATTTCATTTGACACAACGCCATTCCACCATCAACTTGCATAAATTGAATGCCCAAATAGTGATGCAAATGCCCCAAATCAGACATCTCAAATAAGGCATGCAAATCAGCCTTAAAATCAGCAATATGCTTCTCAATAGGACCAGTGAGCAGCATGTCGTCAACATAGACAACAATGATCAGAAGCACATCATTAGCACACTTAACATATAAGGTGCTTTTAGTTGGACTATTATCAAAACTATGTGCAATCAGATAGGCATGTATCTTCTCATACCAAGCACATGGTGCTTGCTTTAAACCATATAATGCCTTCTTTAACCTACACACCCGGTTTTCATGCCCTTTCTACACAAAGCCACAGGGCTAAAAAACATACACTTCTTCATGCAACTCACCATTCAGAAATGTTGTCTTAATGTCCAACTGATGTACATTCCAACCGTGATGAGCTGCAAGTGCATAGATGCTCCGAACAGTAGTCATACGACATGTAGGTGCAAAGGTCTCATCAAAATCAATGCCTCTTTCCTGTGCATAACACTTTGCAACAAGCCTAGCCTTATACCTATCAACTGTACCATCCAGGTTTACGCTTCAGCTTGTATACCCACTTAGTGCCAATGGCCTTCTTGCTAGGAGGCAAGTCACATAAAGACCAAGTACCATTCTTCATTATAGCATCATATTCAGATTGCATAGCAGCCATCCATTTTTTTGAATTTTGTGCTTCATCAAGCGAAACAAGCTCATTCTCATCGTAGAGACTAGATGAAGCCATAGCATAGCAATCTGATGCAAAAAAGGAACTATGAGAGCCTGAACGAGTACGAAATGACAGAGGTGCATCTTGTTTGCTGTCACGCAAAGTTTGCACCAGCCATTTTGGCATAGTTTTTGCCTGTTCAATATCAGCTCTCTCATCAACTAGTGCATCATGTAAATCTGCATCAGAAATGGAATGATCTGCATCATCACATGAAACCTGCATCATGGCTAACCAGAATGCATTTAGTCTATGGATGATACAGACGATAGCCTTTACTTTCAGAACTGTACCCAACAAAAGTACATTTTACTGCTTTATCATCCAATTTTCTATGATGTTGTTCAAGCACTAATGCATATGCCAAACAACCAAAAACACTCAGATGAGCAACAGATGGCTTGGGATCATGCCAAGCCTCATATGGAGTGATAGACTGCAGCGCTTTAGTGGGACACCTGTTCAGTGCATATGCTGCATACATGACAGCCTCAAGCCAGAAACTATGTGGTAAAGCCTGACTCTTGACCATACACCTCGCCATCTCCATGAGTGATCTGTTCTTTTGTTCAACAACTCCATTCTGTTGAGGTGTATACAGCACTGTACACTGGTGTATTATCCCACGTTCAGTTAGAAATGCATTAAAATCAGAAGACATATATTCCCCCCCTCGATCAGAATGGAGGGTGCCCATTTTACATGCTGGCAGATTTTCAGCCAAAACCAAAAACTTTTTGAAGCACATGAACACTTCGGACTTTGCCTTCAATGGATATACCCATGCATGCCTGGAAAAATCATCGATGAAAGTCACAAAGTAAAGATAATTCCCAAAAGAAGGTGTCTGCATAGGACCACAGACATCACTATGTACAAGCTGTAATTTCTGAGTAGCCTGAACTGAACCATCTTTTGGAAAAGATGAACGCTGCATTTTGCCCAAAATACAGCCTTCACAAACATGTTTTCCAGGTGCCTCAAGTTTGGGCAAAGAGGACACCATTTCAGATTTCTGTAGGCATAGAAAACTAGCAAAATTCAGATGGCCAAAGCGTGCATGCCAAAGCTTTGCATCTGACATAGCCTGGGAATCATTTACTGCACATGCCAAATCATTTACAGATCTTTCATAGTCTATGAGCTTATACAGCCCATGACATAAAATGCCAGAAGCAATAATCACATCGCCATTTGACAGATCATGAACTATACACCTATCATCAACAAATTTCACAACCAAGCCAATCTTGGCTAATGCAAAAATTGATAACAGGGTCTTCTTGATCCCTGGCACAAATAAAGCATCTGACAAAGTGAAAGAACTACCATCAGTAGTAGTCAAAATGATCTTACCAACTCCCATAACAGGATAAGAGGAGTTGTTGGCACATGTAACAGTATTCCCTGTAGGGGCACGCTCGAGTGAAGAGAAGAAACTGTGCTGCGAGGTAATATGTCTGGTCGCCCCACTCTCAAAGTACCAAACATCTGAGTCTACTGCAAACATGCATTGCTCATGAGAAGATGGGTCAAAACTACAAATAGTAGTAAATGCCCATTCTTCTTCCTGCACAAGATTAGCAGACTCCGTCTTTGGTGTAAAGGCTTCTGCAACAACCATTCCAGCCTCTTTTTGCTTTGCCTCTTTTGCAGCCAGTTTTGGATAGTTCTTTATGGTATGATCATTCCCTTTACAGTACTTACAAAACAATTTCTGCTTTTCTGATTTTTTTCATCTTTGTCTTGGTTCTTCGAATGTGCAGCATTTGCATATTTCTGCTTACTAGTAGAAGAGCTCCATTTTCCTTTGCCCTTCTGACTAGCCAGGAAAGATTGATCTACAACACGCATAATGGACTTGTTTTGCCTTGACTGATCTTCTTGCAACAGAACAGAGACTAACTCCTCAAATGACAAAGCATTTGGATTGCATTTCATCATCAACCGAAGAGTAGAAGCAAAACTCTGATATGAATCAAGAAGACCATTCAAACGTTCTGCACAAGTGAGCTATCTGGTATAACCTCATCAACAAAAATCAACTGTTCCTTCAAGTCTTTGCTCTTTGTTAGGAAACTGTCCATAGAATCACCTTCATTCATGTGCTCACTCTCCAACTGTTTTCGGAGGTAAGCAACACGAGCCTCATTCCTAGCTTGTACAGTGTGGTAAGTGTATCCCAAGCATCCTTAGCTATTTTGCAAGAGTGAATATGAGGAATAATGGCACGTTTGATAGACAAAGCTATCAATGCATGTGCCTAGGCATCTCTGCCATCCCAACAAATCTGCTCTGCAGTAGGTGCAGCAGAAACTGCAGCACGAATAGGAATATGCAGAATTTCACCATCTTTGACACCTTCTGCATCAGCTTCAGTACCTGCAGTTGTAACAGTTGCAGGTGTGATAGGACGTTTTTCGACACCCTACACAATGTTCCACAGTCCTTTTGCAACCAACACATGTCGCATCATATAAGCCCATAACGGGTAGTTGGTACCATCCAACTTATCCTCAACGGCCAACATACGGAATACATCACTGCGTTTAGCCATGGTCGGTGACTAAAATACCTTGATGCAGAAAATTGATTGTATCTCAAAAAGTTGAACAGAACTGCCAAGACGAATTCCACTAGACCTGTAGCAGACTTCGAGACGCTTATATTGGCCAATAGAAACTGGTATATACCTTTGGCACAAAAAGATGAAATAACCTGCACAAGCGCTATGATAGTGCATTCGCAGGCCGAAACGAGCTCAGATCGTGATTTTGGCACCACATAGCAAAGCTGTTTTGATCTCAAAAACACGCTGAGTATGCTCACCAAAATTCGTGCGATTCTGAGACTACAAACGGAGGAGTGTCGACGGCACCCTAGATGAAGCGACGACCTACTCTGATACCAATTGTTGGAGTTAGACGTCTGCGGAAGCAAGCAAACAACACAAGGAAGAAGAAGAAGTTTGGAGCATGACACACAATACTGAATGTTTTACTAGAGAATGTACAAAGATAAGCAGCCCATTAGGGCAATAGGCGTATATACAAGCTGGGGGAAAAAAACCTCCTAAAGAGGGAAAAAAGTGCCTCGGTGGTCCTAGAGTGTTCACACATATCACTACCTAAATATATCATCATTTGCAAACACATGCAATCTCTATTTGATCCACAAGATGGACTAATAAATGAACCTAGATATCAAAAAATGATGTTGGAATCTCTTTCTCCATCAAACATAGTATCTCCCTGCATTCACATTTCTTTTGTGGTATTGAGTCTTTATCAATCTCTTTTAATGTAATCAAGCTATTATTATCATAAATTAAATTATAAAGAAATTAATTTGTAAATAAAAGATATCAAATTGTCTTGGATATTAAATATAAAAGTATGATAACTACCTTATCAGTGATCCAAGATGATAAATCATGTCACGTATTCCTTTTGTTGTACATCCATCGATAACCAAAGGTAAATGTGCTTCAAAAAGTTATGCCAATCATGTTTCTTTAACCTAGATAAGCTCCTATCATCCACAGTAAACATGTTTTGGAAAGATTCTCCATATACTGTAAACATTCGAATCAATTGAATCCTATTGTTGATAGTTTGCATTTCTTTTGTCATAAGTATCCAAGGAGCAAGTGCATAAGTTGTTTCCTGATGATTTGTATAAAAAATTGGCCTTTAAATAATTTCTTGATGTTGTTGTGTCTTTTAATCCAAGAAGATGTTGTCATAATGAATTTCTAATATTCTTGAATATATGCATAGGATCAAGAAGATGATAGATCTTAAACTCTCTTCAATACTCCAAAGAATACCATATCCACATATCCTCTACTAGCATCAATTTTCCTTTACCTCTAATCTTCACATTCTCACCATCTACATTATCATTGAAGATTTTGGATTGTGGTTCTATAAGAGGCCCATCTGCCCATTTTTTATACCAATCCATAAGTTCATTGGTTACTGACCTTTTTCAATCTTTCCATTAATATGTATCACTTCTTTTTCACATCTTAATCAATGATCATCATATAAGAACCATTGATGTTGAAGATAAATATTTTTATTTAGATTCTTACTATAAACTGATCTTAACCAATCACCACAATACGGACAAGCTTTATATCCCTTAGTAGATATTCCTACATCATGAAAACCATAAAAATATAATTATATTAACTCACATACAATTGTACACATATTAAATTTAAAAATTACACCTTTACTTGAACAAACACCATATCCTGGAAAATCGTGTATAGTCCAAGCCACAATTCCACGAACCATAATGTGTCTTTGATTAGTGCTTTTTGATACATCAATGACATTAATACCTCTCCATAACTCTTGGAGACCATCAATGAGAGGAGCAAGATATATATTCATGTCTTTAACTTGTTTTTTTCTTGGGATTAAAAGTGAAAGCATTAAATGTTCCTTTTTAATGCTAAGGTATGGCAGGAGATTGTAGTTGATGAGTACCGCTGGCCACAAGGAGCATTTACTAGATTTCATCGAAAATAGATTAACCCCATCTAATGCAACTCCTAACTTTAGATTGCATTGCTCTTGTGCAAATTCATGCCATCTAGAATCAATATGTTGAAAAGCTACACTATCTGCTGGAATTTCCATTACTCCATCAATACTTTTATGATCAAATCCCCATGTCAAAAGCTTTGATAATTCAAGACTTTGAAACATATGTTTAATTCATGGAGCCAATGAAGAATGTCTCAATAGATTTTTTGGGATTTTACCCTCTTCATCCTTATATCGAGGAGATGGACATTTTGGACATGTCAAAGAGTCTGAATATTCACCTCTATATAATTGACAATGGTTAGGACATGTGTATGCATGTATGTGTGTATGTATGCATGTGTGTGTATGTATGCATGTGTGTGTATGTATGCATGTGAGTGCATGTGTGTGTGTCTATGTGTGTGAATGTATCTTTATGTGTGTATGTGTATGTGTATGTGTATATGTGCATATGTGTGTACATGCATGTGTGTATGTATGTATGCATATGCATGTGTATGCATGTGTGTGTATGTATGCATGTGATTGTATGAATGCATGTGAGTGTATGTGTGTGTGTATATGTGTGTGCATGTATGTGTAAGTATTTGTAAGTGTATGTGTATATGTATATGTGTGTCTATGTATGTGTAAGTATCTATATGTGTATGTGCATGTGTGTCTCTATGTGTGTGTATGTATGTGTAAGTATCTATATCTATATGTGTATGTGTATGTATGCATGTAAGTGTATGTATGCATGTTAAGTGTATGTATGCATGTGAGTGTATGTGTGTGGGTGTATGTATGTGTAAATATCTATATGTGTGTATATGTGTGTGTGTGTATGTGTGTGTATGCATATGTGTGTATGTGCTTGTGTTTATGTATGTACACATATGCATGTGTGTATGCATGTGTGTATGTATGTATACATAGGCATGTGTGTATGAATGCATGTGAGTATGTATGCACGTGTGTATGTATGCACATGTGTGTGTATGTATATGTCTATGTATGTATGTGTGTGTATACGTGTGTATGTGTGTACATGTGTGTATGCATGTGTTTGTATAGTGTGTTTGTGTGTATATGCGCATATGTGTGTATGCAAGTGTGTGTATGCATATGTGTGTATGTATGTGCATGTGTGTGTATGGATGTGTCTATGTATGTATGCATATGTGTGAGTATGCATGTGAGTGTATGTGTGTGTGTCTATGTGTGTGTATGTATATGTGCAAGTATCTATATGTGTATGTGTACGTGTATATGTATGTGTGTATGCATATGTGTGTGTATGTGTATGTGTATATATGTGTGTATGTATGTGTGTGTATATGTGTATATGTTTGTATGTATGTGTGTGTATGCATATTTGTGTATATATGTGCATGTGTGTATGCATGTGTCTATGCATGTATGCATATGCATATGTATGCATGCATATGTGTATGTATGTGCTTGTGTGTATGTATGTATACATATGCATGTGTGTATGTATACCTTCACTCTCTTGCTCCTCCTTTGCTCTCTCGCTCATTAACTCTTTCACTTGATCCCACATGAATGTGTCGGGAGAAATCATTTTTTTTGTCAATTCCTAGTGCATCACCTATGTGATGCTAAAGCATCGTAGCTAGTTTGTGATTGTCGCTAGGAGCATCGCTAGCCATCAATGCTATTAGTGATGGTCCTTACTAGCATCATATAAGTGATGATCAATGCAAAAAACTAACGATTACGACCACCACGTGCTAGCAAGATAAATCTTCTCCCAACCTTATGCCTGTATATATAGCTACTTGAATCAACGAGGACCACAAATGTAACTAGAGTCCACAAGTGCATGTGCAATCTCTTCCACTAGAGTCTACTAGTGGTTGGAGTGATCTCGACCACTGCTTTAATATCTTCCACTAGAGTCCACTAGTGGTTGGTGTACTTGCCACTCAAGTTAAGTCTCTCTAAACTCAAGTTCACTAATCTTAACTTGAGTTAGATAGCTTCTTGGGCAAAAATCTCTCCCCATGCTCCCCATGGGGTTTGAACCCAAGACCTCCTCCATCACAACCTTGAGACTTAACAACTAAGCTAAGTGGATCACTTGTTTATTATGCTTAAGTCTAGTCTCGAGATCTTTGGCCATACACATGAGTGACCAAACAGTGTCAGATTTTAGACTTGTCTAAATCGATCGGACCCTTAGATCATAGAATTAGTTTATTATATTCTTTCCCTCTTGGGAAAGATTTTCATCCTCAAAAATAAAGCTATATATAATAATTGTAGGCAACCCCTGAGCTTCATGTTCTTAAACCGAAAGAACATGGTCATGTTCTAAAACTAGAAGAACATGTATCATCTCTATGGTGGGATCCCTACCCAAATGATTCAAAACACTATATGGCTTTGCACTTTGATAAACTAGTCAAAGTACAAAGTAGTGAATGAATAATAAAGTTGGATCTAAAAACATCCCTAGCCACTTCATTGTGTCTCGATGTGCATTCTAGGCACAAACATATGAAATGGATGGATTCCAATTACTAATCCATTTCTAGGCATAACTGGTGCATGGACTTAGTAATTAAGGCGGGATTCTAATCCTTATCAAGACTTTGAGAACTCTTGGTTCACTTGAATTTGATCTGGAAAACTTGAAGTTTGGTTGATCCAAACATCTAACTTGGATGTTTGTATAATGGTTTACTCCCATCCAATAGCTACTTGGGTTTTTTCAACCGACTTGAGGATTACTTTGTCCAAATGGGCTTGAAAATCCTATGTAAACTATAGGAGAAAGGTTTCCATTTACTTTGGTTCAACCCCACTTTAACTTGAACAAGTCAAATTTTAAAATGAAAATTGTCCAACTTAGGATACATTTCTCAAAAAGCTTTGGCTTTAAGTTCTTTGGGAATTTTCAAAATTATGAGCAATTTGTAACTTAATTGTTCTAGAGTGTGCTAAACTCTAGGTCATGAGATTTGTCCTAGTAACTAGAAGCAAACCCAAATGAATAAGTCAATCTTGTACTTGTCATCTTTTAAAGATTGAATAAATTCTTATACAGAACATTTATCTAGGATGTTTAATTGAGTTATCTGATTCCAATCGGCTAACCCTGGACTTTTGCAAAAGGAATCAGATACCATATCTGAGTCAATTCCAAAAGATTTGGAAAGCAAAAGGAAATAACTAAAAATCTATATAAGTAATTCAGGTTTCTAGGATATAAACTTTGCTATGAGTCAAATACTTGATGATCCATGACTTTCACTCAAGACTTTAACGTCTTAATGATCTGTTTCAGCAAGGTATTGAAGCATTTATTTTTTTTCTATCTTTAAGAGAAAGGAACTCGATTCTCAAAAAGATTCATAGAGTAAATCTAAAACATCATTCAACCACAAGATACTAGTGTGGCATCCAATATCAGTGTGTTGACCCACTAAGATTTGATTGATGAGGTTTTTTCTCAAATAATGCTTCACTTGAGACTAAATAAATGCCTATATTCAATCTTTATGACTGCTTACTAGGAATGAAATTCTTGTGCATTTCTTTGAGTCAAAGGATTGAATTCACCAAGTTATACTAGGAACTTGTTGCTTGACTTATTCAATCTATTCCTGAGTTGAAAGGATCATTTCAATGTCAAAGTCCAACTTCTTCAAAAATTTATCAAATATTTTTTAATCAACAAAATTTTAGCTTGAAGTGTTCTAAGGAGATCTTGGAAGTTACTTACTTCATATCTTCTTACATACTTGATCTTGAAGTATCTTGAGATAATACTTTTATCCTCCTTGAATGCAAACTTCTCTTTAGGAGTTTTAATTCCCTTGAAGATCAAATTTAACTTCAAAATCCATTCTCCGACTAAAAGATAATTATCATCTCACGGTCCGATGTCCCATACCATCTTTCCTACATCAATCTGAGTATAAAATCTAGTGTACCAATGCAAAAAACTAAGGATTATGACCACCATGTGCTAGCGAGATGACTCTCCTCCCAAATTTATGCCTGTATATATAGCTGCTTGAATCAATGAGCACCACAAATGTAACTAGAGTCCACAAGTGTATGTGCAATCTCCTTCACTCCTTTAATATCTTCCACTAGATTCTACTAGTGCTTGTAGTGATCTTGACCACTGCTTTAGTACCTTCCACTAGAGTCCACTAGCGGTTGGTGTACTCGCCACTCAAGTTAATTCTCTCTAAACTCAAACTCAAGTTAACTCACCTTAACTTGAGTTAGAAAGCTTTAGAGCTCCTTGGGCAAAACTCTCTCCCCATGCTCCTCATGGGGTTTGAACCTAAGACCTCTTCCTTCACAACCTTGAGACTTAACCACTAGGCTAAGTGGATCACTTGTTTAAGAGAGCACATGAACTTATACTTAAGTCTAGACTCGTGGTCTTTGGAATACACATGACTAACCAAACAGTGTCCAATTTCAGATCTGTTTGAACTAGTCAGACCCTTAGATCATAGGCTTACTTTATTACACTTGACATTGCTTATGCGATGCTTGAGGTTTTTTTTGTTTTGGGGCATCTCTTATGCGACACTTTCTAATAAGAGTGTTGCATGAGCTAGGATCCCCACTTTCTTTTCAATTGGGAGAGTCGCTATGCCCCCATTATTCTTGTAGTGATCAAGAGGATGATCAAGTGCAATTACCACTACCCCCATATAGCCAAATGATCTATCCCTAATACGTATGGGACTACATGCCACATGCAACTCATCTAGTCGATGCTTCTAGATTATTGACTCTCCATTATCTTGGCTATGAAAAAGGTGAAACCACTTCCAACAAAACAAGATGGATAAACAAGACTTGTGCACTCAAAATGCATTATTGACCAACAAAGTGCAAAACTTGGAAGAGATTCTAGCAAGATGAGCAGATGTTTCTATAGAGCAAGTAGCTATGATGGAGAGGTTGTGAGGATAGATTTGCACTTGATGAAGATGAAATAGTGCTGCAAAAACTTTGCACTACACTAGCCAAATGAACTCCAGAGATATGTAGTGGGCCCTTTAAGCTTGCAAAAGGATGTATTTGACACTCTATGTACCTTGGAAGATCACTCTCAAAAAGATGAATCAAAACAGATAGGTAGTAAATTATCCAAGTGTTCTCAGGATCTTTAGTGCACGCACACACAGAGGCAGAAAGAAGAAGAAACAAGAATCAAAAAAAGAGAAACAATCGATGCAATATTGGGTGCAATCTCCCCCCGTGTACTCTAATCGACGATTCTCTTAGAGTACACGTATTTATAGGTTTATTTCTATTACGTCCTGAAAATAGAAGTTACGTCTTTTAAAAGCATCTTTTTAGGTAAAACTACTTTATTTACAAAAGGCGTCGCTTTCTAAAGCAAACCACTACTTTTACAACAAGATAAACCTAAATATAACTATTCTAGAAGTCTTCGGTTAAGTCTTCGAATTTATTTTTTTATGTGCATCCACTTGTATCCACGCCCTCATGCTTCTTCACCTACTAGATCAAACACAACCACATTAAAACCTTCTGGACATTTAAAACATTAAAAATCCATTTAACCTTCCGTGATTCCATAATATACAACACCAAGAGTAAAAAACTTGCTATTTATGTTCCTACACCTATTCAATGTTCTGAACGAGGAGTGACGGATCTGCCTTGCTAGGTTGAAATCCTTTATCTTGCAAGAATGAAGCAAGCCTGTGATTCCAATCCCTTGGGGCTTGTTTGAGTCCATATAGAGGTTTATTAAGCTTACACACATAATCAAGATGTATTTGATTCTCAAAACTAGGTGGTTGATGCCATATATACTTCTTCTGTTATCCATCCATTAAGAAATGCATTTTTTACATCCAATTGAAGTATCTTCCAATTATTGGAAGAAGCAATACTAAGTAGGACTCTAATTATAGGCATCTTTTCCATAGGAGAGAGGGTCTCCTCCTAATCAATTCCCTAAGTTTGTACAAACCTTTTGCCACAAGCCTTGCCTTATACGTGTTAATGAAGCCATCCGAGTTCTTCTTCAATTTGTAAATCCATCTTGAGCCTATCACTTTCATTGATGAAGACTTGGGAACTAATTCCCAAGTGTTATTTTCCTCAAGAGCTTCAATTTCTTCTTCCATTGCATGCCTCCACTCTGATTTCTTCTTTGCTTCCTCAAATGTTGAGGGTTCCTCTTGATTTATGTCCTGTGCTAGATAGATTGAATGTTTAGTAACTAGAGAAGTATCAAACCCATACCTTTCTAGTTTTCTTTTCTCCCTCATGGACCTCCTTAGGCCATGATGTGATGATTATTCCTCTTGTCCAAGTTCCCGCATCTTAGCTTTACCTTTAGACTTCCACATTTTGAGTTTTTCAATCTGAGATGCTTCATCATCTTCTGAGGTATCCTCTTCTTCAATCTTAGAAGGGTTATCCTTGACAAGTTTTGGAAAATATTCTTCAAGATCATAAGGTAGCTTGATCTTATTGCATGAGTCTTCATACCAAGAACTATTCTCATCAAACACTCCATCTCTACTCACCAAGAATCCTTTGGTTGTTGGGTTGTATAGCCTATAGCCTTAGTTGTTGTCATATCCAATGAACACACATCTTTCAGCTTTTGGATCCATCTTTCCTCTAACCTGTGAAGAAACATGAGCATAAGCAATACATCCAAAAATCTTACAATGATCCAAGCTTGGTCTTCTTCCATTCCAAGCCTCAAATGGTGTAATGCCATCAAGTGATTTTGAAGGTAATCTATTAATCAAATAAGTGGTTGTGGATACAACCTCATACCATAAATAATTAGGTAAGTGTTTTTCATTTAGCATAGACCTTGCAACTTCAACAATTGTCCTATTCATTCTCTCTTCCACTCCATTTTGCTCAAGAGTGTACCTTATAGTAATCCCTCTTTTGATTTCCCTTGCTTGAAGAAAGGATTCAAATTCATGGGAGAAGTACTCTCCCCCTCCATTTGACCTTAGCCTTTTTAGTGTTTTACCTATTTGATTCTCCACAAGAGCTAAATATCTTTTGAAGCATGAAAAGACTTCATCTTTGTGTTTCATAAGGTATAGTATAGTCCATCTACTGCAATCATCAATGAAGGAGACATAATACCTTGATCCAGATATTGAAGCATCCTTGCTAGGTCCCCGTACATCTATATAAACCAAATCCAAGAGGTCTCCATGCATATATCCTTTCTTCATGAATGGTTACCTATGAGACTTTCCAAATTGACATGCACTACACTTATAAATCATGTGTTGCTTTGACAAATTAGGGAGTCCAAGTACACTTTGGTCCATGAAAATTTTCTTTAATGATCTCTCACCAATATGTGCTAACCTTTTGTGCCATACTTCCAATTCTGTGAGTGTCTCACTACCATAATTAAAGACAGCAATGTTCATAGTGTCTTGTAATTCAAATGTGAATAATCTACATATCTTTTCACCCTTTGCAATCCTCCTGAATCCTTGACTTGGATCTTCAACAAATGCTCCTCCTTTTGTGAACCTAACTTGTAGGCCTTTCTCCACAATTTGTCCTACACTTATCAAATTCTTTGTGATGGTGGGGACATAGAGTACCTTGCTAAGTAGGTTGATGTTTCCATCATGTGCTTTTGCATTTCCTATCTTCTCCACCAAATGCCTTCTATCATTGCCTATTTGCACTTCATGCTTGTTCCTTGGATCTTCTAAATGTGATAGGAGGGCCACATTTCCTGCCACATGATTTGAGCAACCTGAATCTATGTAGAAAACATGCTCATCAAATTTACCTTGTGACATTGTCATCTTCATGAGAAGTAGAGAGTCCTCTTGATTTGAGTCTTCTATGTAATTATTGTAGTCTCTTCTCCCTTTGTATCCTCCTTGATAGGTTGAATTGTTGTAGTTGTTGTGGTTGCCATGGAAATTGTTGAACCTTCATTTGAGTAGCCATAACCTCCTCTGTTGTAGCCTCTGCCTCTTTGATTCTTGGAATTCCTAAAGCATTTCTCAGTTGTATGATTAGTTAAACCACAAATAGAACAAGGATTAGAGTCTTGGGGTCTTCCCATGTCTTGTCTTCCTCCTCTGCCTCTACCTCTACCATGTCTTCCTCTACCGACATAGTTAGCTTGGTGTGTACCTACTTCATCATCCACTTTCTTTCCTTTCCCTTTGATGTCTTTGACTTTATTTTTATCAGTATAAAAAGGAGAAGATTTATTACCTTTGGAACCTTCTTCATTCTTCATGAGCTTGGCCTCTTGAGTAAGTAGTTGTCCCATAAGTGTAATGAAATCTGGTACATGCATATCCATAGGTTATGCCAATAAATCAAGCATATGTTAACCAACCAAGTATGTGGGCTTGGGTTTAATTGCACCAACAACTATTACAATGCAACACATTGATTTGCAGAAGGCACAAGATTAAAAGGCTTCATACTATAGTCAATTGTAATATGTTATGGAAGAAATGCAACCAGTTCTATAGCAAATTGATATACTCAAAAGGGTTACCACTAATCTTCAACAGGAAAAAGGTTCTTTAGCAAATCGAATAGTTTCACTATCACAAAGATTGTAGGTTCTAGGGGTTAAGCTTAGAAAGTTGCAAGTATAGTCTATTTAGCATCCCAAAATCTCACTCTAAGTTGGCCAACTATGGGATGCTGAATAGACTATACAACAAAAGATGTAGATAGTGCAACAATAAGTTTGGTAGATTATAGAGAGAAAACTTGACCATTCCTTTTGCACAAAAGTAGATTGAGGATAAGGACGTAACTTTGGTGGCCTAAAATGAAGAAATTTAGATATTTTAGAACTAGTTCGCTCCAGAATCTCATGCCAATTAGCATTTTGCCAAGTCCTTTTAGCACACTATGTTCGGGCCAAGACTACTGAGGTGGCCTGGAGACCTTAGTGTGGCCATCCAATGAATTGTGATTCAAAACATGGATTCCAGGTTGTAACTAAGAATGATTCCAACCAAGTTGAGGCTATTTTGGATTAATTATTCTATGATTGGGGTGGAGTTATCCATCAACCTTTAGAAGATGATGACTAAACTTATATTAGTGGGTTCCATATACCATGTGTGCCGATGTTAGATGGCTTTTACACATCAGTCTATATATTTCATTATATGCATGTATGGGACAAGGGCTAAGGTTAGCCAAGGTCCCTAAGGGGTAATGGAAATAATTGTGCATGATGGCCACATGTCCACACTAGAGCATCCAAATCATCATTATTTTGGGTGCAAGAGGAAATAAAGGATGGGAGGGAAAGTTGCACTTACATCATTCACGTTCTCTTTTAAGGTCTTCATTTGAAGAGTTTGAAGTATATCACATTTGGTATCTAGATCTTATGGTTAGAACCTTTCTTGGAAGATTTTTTGTGTGAGCAAGTTGGGGGAATTCACTGAATTCGAAAAAGATTCATCGTCTTATTCATTGAAGAGCTACCATCCATGAAATTGTAGAGCAGAGAATTCAACTCATAGAAGATAAAATCTTATAATCTCCCTAAAAAGCTCAAGGAGCCTCCAAGGAGGACCCTTGCATGAATAATTCTAGGAGACAAGCCCAAGTGCCCAGCTAACAACCAACCCACCCGTCTATGCACTTGTTTATATGTGAAAGAGATGAAGCCACCTCTTCTTATTGTTCCCATCTTGTTGTGAGAAAGCGAGTTAATCCCACCCTTATATACCCAAAAAAGGATTGAAAAACATCACATGGGGGATGAATAGATCAACCACGAGTGCTCTTATCTTTGAATCCTTGGAGTTTGGGACTCCCTTCTCTCTTGGGAGCTCAATTTCTTCATTTTCTCCTCTCGAGCACCTAGTTTCTAACACCCCCTTCCATTAAAATGTGCATATCTCCTTATGAACTCCGAATTGAAATATTCAAAGTGCTCTAGAATCCTTTATTCAAGAACTATACAATGAATACTTGCAAGTAGACATTTCCTCTCTACAAAACTAATGTGCAAAGCCCTCAGATGGACCATTTGTGAGCTAGAGGCTTCATCAAAAGCAGTTGAAGGTATGAGGGTAATTGATTCCAAGTTTGAAATACTCAAAGGGTGTTTTGTGATTACTTCTAGCCTTTGCACCACCTCTGCAAGTGGATTTGTTCATTTTAAGATACATTTTCTTGCCAATAATTTCATTATAAAATTCTTTTATGCATTAATTATCATCAAGAATAAACATTTAGTTTCCATAAATGCATTATGTATGCTTATGAACCTTTGCACTTTTTTTAAATGAAAAGTAGGATGGTAGCATGATCTTATTGCAAGATCCAAGAGGAGAAGGCAAGAACGCATAGTGCTCTTCTACAAAATATACAAAATTTGATATCCATGTCGAAAGCACATGGAATTCATGAAGAGCATGTAGTGTCCTATGGTCTTTTAGTATTGATTGTGTTCCCGCAAGCACACTTATGGTTAAAGTTATTGTAGAACACTTTGGTATTTTTTATTATATTATCATTTTACTGTGAAAATGATGTTAGAGTTCTCAAATTGAATGCATGATTGTTTGATGCATAGTAGAGAGCATACTAATGCATGTTATCTTGTTTCTTGTTCCTTATCGCAAAATCTAGTGACTTTTTAGTTTCTTATCTCCATTGTTTATATAATTAGGTATACATACACACACATAAACTCTAAAAAAGACACATAAGACCACTCAAAAACATAAAAAAAAAAGAACCCACTTCAATACATATGGATTCATGACCTTCATCTCCACATAAAGAGGATACCCATATGGTTGAACATTCCTTAGACATTATGGAAACCATGATTAATAGAATATCACATTTAGAAAGCACACTTCATACTATCTTAGAGCATGTTCGTTGCTCTAAGGAAAGAAGAAGTTATGTCTAATGTTGGAGACATAGGGATAGAGTTAGGAGCTCTAGGTGAGCACCACACTCTAGAGTTCTCCAATGAGGGCATCCCAACTAGAGAGGCGAGATGACAACTTAAGTACCGTAAGTTGTCATGCTACCATGGATCTACTAGTGCATATACTCCCAATGCAATTGAGCACTATATCGGTAAGTGGGAGCAATTCTTTGGCTTATGTCATATGATGGATGATACGTATAAAATTTAGTAGACCATATATAATATTATGGACGTTGCCCATAGGTGGGGGCATAAGATAGAACAAGATAAGAAAGACTCCACCACTTGGGAGCCATTCAAAATATTTTTCTGTACTAAATTTGTGCCACTAGATGAGAGTTCTAGGGCACTTAAAACATGGTTTTTCATTATTCAAAAAAAACTAGATAGTCAAAGAATATGTAGATAAATATAGGGAGGTACTTCTTAAAATAAGAGATTCCATTCAAGAGTTTCTCCAGGTCCACAAGTTCATCTTGGGAATGAGGGAAACAATTCAACCCTTAGTTAGAAACGAGAGATGTCACTCTTTGGTACAAGCCATAGAGATGGCTCTAGTTTATGAGAATGGTCATAGAGGCATAGGCTCCCAGGGCTAGATCTCCTCATGGACTAAGATGATTCAGCCCTCTTCCTTGAGTGCTCATGTTTTGACTAGTGCATGACCTCAAAAAATGTTAAATATGTGCACATGATCAAGATATTCTTTGGAGATAAAAGAAAAGTGTTTGCTCTAGCAGAGAAGTCTTATAATACATCTATTCTCATTCATTAGCAAAAAGAGAGAGTAATGAAATAATTTTTGTGCTATGGATGCTTGGGACAACATAGGTTTAAATATTATCCTGAAAAGAAAAAGATGATCGCTACCATAGTCATGAACCCTATAGAGAGAGGGAGTGATGTAGATGAGGACTTGGAGATTCCCTATCTTATATATCATTTCCTATAGTGGCCATGATGGTCATTAACAAGGTATAATCTATTCTAGATGATTTGCTTTCACTATGGCACAGAAGGGTTACCAGTTTCTAGATATGAAGTTATGAGAGGATTCATGGTAGGACATGTCAAGATCCTCTTTAACAATGGCTCCATATGTCAAAATTTCATCAGTTCTTATCTCATCATATGGTTACATCTAGACACTCTTCAGTTAGAGTATGCCTACACTCTGAGTTAGCCAATGAGAAGGGCACTAAGACCTGGGACCTATGAGTGGTTGCTCTACGTATTTAGATCCATTCCATTGAGGATACATTGGATTTTGTGATTGCATGATTGACACATTTTGATTTTGCCCTAAGTAAACTAGCATGCTAGGAAAATGACCTATCATAGACTTTGCTTCTCATCTGTATCACTTTGAGCATGAGGGGAGGTGAATACTGATCCATGGAGAATCAGATATCCAAGAGATGCGATTGGTGACGACAAACAAGATGCTCAAAATTGATTGTAAGTATATTTATTTTTCGTATTTTGTGTATTAATGTAGTGTGGATTCTCATAGTTGACAAATTTCCAATTGGAATGTTCAAGTACTTTTACAAAAGGTAAGAGAAACTTCCAAGATTTGTTTCTAAGTGAATCACCTTTAGGTTTACCTCCTTGTAGAATTATTGGGGACAGTATTGAGTTGGTTCCACAGTGAGTCTGACCGATCCACCACCATTCCATATGAGCATATAGGAGGAGATTGAAGTCCACAAGGTCTTGGATGAGTACTTGGAGAAAGGGCTAATTACACCCAGTTATTTGCCCATTGCAATACCAATTTTCCTAGTAAAGAAGAAAGATGGGTCTTATCAGATATGCATGGACTAACAAGCACTCGATAAGATTACTATCAAGCACTCAATAAGATTACCCTCAAGCATAGATACCCCATGCCCAGAAATAATCTTCTTGATGTTCTAGGTGGAGCAATTTTATATAGCAAAATAGATTTAAAGAGTGGCTACCATGAGAATTAGAAGATGAAGCATGGAATCAGGGAAGTACCATCTTCATTTTTCATATGCTTCATTTTCTAATGCATGAGGCAATGCATTTGATAGTCGATATCATAGTTTTTATTATAATCTAATACTTTAAGGTTCATTGAATCTTTTGAGATAATTTTGCACATTTGTTGAGCAAGTCAACATCAAAATGGTCAATGTCAAAATTTTCAATGTCAAAATGGTCAAAGTCAATGTGATCAAAGTCAAGTTGCTCAAGATGCACAGGTAGTGCAATCAATTGTTCTCAATGGTTATGGTTTGCAGAAAGTGGATGCAGGTTGTGGATTGTCTTTCTATAAGTTTTTCAAGGGTTTTTAAAGTATTAAAAGGTTTAGGTGAACCCTCCCTTATGCACACAGGTTAAGAACTGAAGGGCAAAAGTGAAGTCATGTGAAGAGGAAGTGGTATGCAAAAGTATATGTATGGCCCCTGTTGAGGGAGAGTCCAGCAAAAAGAAGAAAAGAAGAAGACAAAGAAAGAAGCTTCACTAAAAGTATTAAATTTGAAGACATATCTCTGCAGGAAGCCCTGCAGAGATATGATCTTTGTCCATATAGAATTGATGATCTTGAAATTGATGATCTTTGTCCCTTATCCATATAGAATAAGGAATAAATGTTCATTCACTGGTTGGTCATCTCTGAACCAATGTGCGCATTTCCTTGGTATCTTCAGAAGCTATTTGAACTCAAACCATCAAGTCTTGATTAACATGAGAGAATATGAAAGCCTTAAAGATAGTGCTCATGAATGAATCCTCCTTCCTTCAAGTGATTCCACTCTTGCATTAATTTGATCATCACTTTCTTATCCTTAAGACTTGAATATCATTTTTTTATTTTTTTTTTAATGAGAAATAAAAAATATATTGGTAATAGCCAAAGCAAAAAAATTAGTTATGGTAGTAGAAGTACTAAACTATCATGGTACAATTGAAGATCTATTCCTCTTTTTTGAGGAAATGTGCACCACTAACAGTCTTGGAGAAGCCATGTGCCGAATGTGAGGCCTTGTAGTGTGGCCCTATTTTGCATACTCTAGATGCATCCAACTCATCATGTGTGCAAGAATGAATTCGATTCTCAAGGTGTTTTGATTGATCTTCTTTTGATCTCCACATGTGATATGTCTTGGTAGCTCCAAGTTGATATTTATGTGGCTTATCTTGCTTTGGATTGGGTAATGCTTCCTTTGTTTTGATCCTCCATATGTAACTGGTTCAATTATTTTTCTTTAGTTGCTTTCATGACCTTGGTAATCTTCATTTTTCATAAGATTTCCAGTAGTCTTTGGTTGAGGAACTATTTCTTTGTGCAATGTTTTTGTAGTTTCCTTTGATGCATTTAAAGTTATCTTTGGAATCCAAGCTTGTTGATTATATATTTGGGCTTTGGTGAGCTTCCTAGGTACCCAAACATGAATAGTCCATGAGTTGATTGGCCTTGATTTTTTTCTTTGTTTGACTTCTTCCATCTATGGTTTTGCCATTATGTTTTGTCTCTAAGTTGATTGATACTCCTTAAGTTGGTCCTTGCAAATCCATATTTGCTTAAATCCCTTAACTTTTGGCATTTGATGCTCCTTGATGTTTTGCTTGGCAATAACTCTCTACTCTTCTCTAGAGAACGTATAACCTCACCAAGGCTCTATAGAAGGTTTTCTTGGGAAGGAGGAATAGATTTTGTACTTGTAGTGGAGCCAGGGTTGTGGTTAACATATAAAATGGATTGAAGAATGGATTCTTTTGGATAAGACTCCTCAAAATCCAATCCATACACACTTAAATTTGATACATTAAGGTTTTCCATTTTGGTTGTAATCAGAGGTTTCTCCTCTACAAGGCTAACGACTTATCTATGTCCTACTTCTCCAGCTATGTATCCTTGTGCTAGATTCAAAGTAACCTCAAATTCATAAATCCAATATTGTCCTAGGATAAGCTCTTCCAGTAATTCTAAGTCTTTAAAAACTAAGAAGTTATGTTGCATTGTGTTATTCCCTAGGTGTAAAGATAGGGTTACCTTTCCTAAGCAATTAATATGGTTGCCTCCAATTCCACTCATATATGCTTCTGTAGGAAGCATGAAGACTTCTTATAGATACTCTTGCATCAATCAAAAAATCCACTGGATGACATTCCTCATTTCCAATTCAGAGGTTTAAGTGTGATTGTCTTGATGTTTGTGGCATGGTAGATTGCTATGGGAGTGGATTCTTCACCTTTTAAGTACCTCTTGTCTCATTCTCGAATCCATTCCTTTCATTTCCTTATTCTTTCTAAGGCTTCTTGCCTAGCTTCTTCTTGAAGTCTCTCCTCTTCCTTCTTACGTTTTTGAGCTACTAACAGTCTTGTTAGCATTTTCCTTTGTGATTGGCTTCATATACTTATTGAATCTGCATGTGCTGATGTAATTTGGTAAAATATCTTCATCTAATGTGGCTAAGTTAATAGATCCACCAGAGGAAATAAGATTGATGATCAAAGGACCATATCCTCTTTGTTGGATTTTATTTGCATGTTGCTTCAAGGTGTATACCTAGTACTAAATCCCCAACTCTAAAACCTCTATGCTTGATGTGAGCATCATAGTTTGCTTTTTGGCTTCTCTTGGTAGCATATATATCTACCACTTTCTATAACATAGTATAATTCAATTTCTCAATTTGATCCAATTTTTTAGACAACTCATGTCCAGTGAATTCATACTTCTCAGCTACTCAAAGAGTAGGAATCAATAAATCAAATCTCATTTTGGCCATAGACAAGGGTAGTTTCAATAATTTTCTTGTAAGCTACTCAAAAAGCCCAAATTGCTTGGTGTGATTACTCCTTCAAATCTGATCTACCATTATTGACTATATTTTGTTAGAACCCTGCATAATACCTTATTTGGGCTTTCAACTTGTCCATTGGCACATGGCTAATAAGGTGTAGACCCTTTATAAATCACTAAGAATGCATTCATAAGTGACTCAATGACTTCATTAATGAAGTGTGTACCTCTATCGCTAACTATCTCAATAGGTAGTCCAAACCTAGTGAAAATATTCTTGAATAAAAATTTTTCAATTGTCTAGGCATCATTTTCTTAGTGTCCTTGGATTTTACTCACTTGGTTAAATAGTCTATAGCCCCTATGAGGTATTCTACGGGTCACACAAAAGGTGTACAATCTACTTTGCATGCCCTATCTTTCGCTCTATCATTTGCCTATAGCCGTCCTTCAAAGCTACATGAAAACCTCTTGCTAGAAGGTTAATAGGTCCATGAAGGTAATTCCCCATAGTTGTGGTTCCACACCACACATGTATTACTAGAAGATAATCTAACTAATTAGCCTAAGGGATTACTCTCAAGACACTAACAAAACCCACAAGGGGTGAGAGATGCATGTATCCACCCAACCAACTCCACCCATATATATACCTCAAGGCCAAGGGGGGAAAATGTGCAGAGATCTTGCCAAGTGTCCCCTCCACATGGGTTCTAATCCAAATCCTTCTAACCTTGGAAATCACATGGAATCACATGGCTCTCACATGGATTCTAAAAGGATTTCTCTCAATCTTGTACATACAAGTCTCAAGGCTTTAGATGCCTCCTTAAGGTTTAAATACCATACCTTAAGGAAATATCAATCCTAAGGACAAAAAACCTTCAATTTGGGATAAATAAATACAAATAATTCAAGGGTTCAAACCATAGTCTGGGAGACACTTTCCCAAGCGTCTCTCAATAACTATAAGGGATCTCCAAGTGGCTTTGAACCCTCAAAATCTAAGTCTTTTGCCACTTTGACCCATAATTATACAAAATTTTTCCCCGCTTTATCATTTTTGTCCTTAAAAATGTGTGTAGGTATAATATGTGGAGTATTCCCCCATGCCCCATGGTCAGTCTCAACGATCACAGTCTTCATCTCTTTGATTCACCTCTTTATTGAAAGGAGATTCTATCCCAAAGTAGATCTAAAAAGAGGGAAATCTATGTGTGGCCTAATCCCTATCCAAATTATTCTAAACACGAGCTTTGCAAGTGAAGCACTAAATCAAATGAAAAGTATGGAATGAGTGATAAGGGTTGATTAAAACATACATGCCTATTTCAATGTTTCTCAATGTGCTAACTGTGCATCCAAAGTATAGACATATGAAGTAGGTGGATTATAAGTGTCTCCAACTAATTCTCTATGTAGATCCATTTTTATGCACTACTCGGGCATGGACCTAGCAAAATATATGGATCTTTGACTCGTTCAAGAAGTTTAGAAGTCTCTTTAAGTTGAGGCTTGACCAAAACATATAACTTAGATGTTGTTTACTATGTTCTACTTCTTAGCCAACATCTATTGATCTCTTTTTCCAAATAAAAGACTATCATGTTCTATTGTGATTTAAATTCAAGGTAGAATGTAGGAAAGAAGTGATTCATTTCTTTGGGCAACCTACTTTAGCATGATTTACCCACTACGACTTCCTCAAAGAGTTGACTTTTTTGGAACTAGAAATAGTTCCTAAATCTTTTATCTTTAAGAGTTCTACTCAAACTTTTTGAGAGAACTTTAAAATGTTTCTTAATCCCTTGATCTTGATGCAATGTTCAATGGATGAATGAGTTATATTAAACTCAAGTGTCTTCTAAAATTGAATGGGTTCTCTACAAAATTCAGTAACCTACATCTAGTTGAACCTAGTCTAGAAATGACTTTTGAAGATTCCTCAAGGTTGACAAAGTGGTTTGACAAAGTGGGAAGGAAGAACTGAAATTTTGTGTAAGCAATTCAACTTCTAAGAAACCAAAGTGATTTGAGTCAAACTAGATGAGACTCAAAACTTTAATTGAGTTTTTGAAGCATTGTTTATATCTTTATGAAATTCTCAAAAATATTCTTTGTGTAAGGTTAAACCATCATCCATCTACAAAAATCTAGTGGTATAAAACATCAGTGTCTTTCTCAAGCCATCGAGCTTTGATGATGTTTAACTTTGCTATCAAACAATTCTTGCTTCAATTATTTTGATTACTAAATTAATCCCGTTTTTTGATTTCTTAAGACTCCTGTATACTAGAATACTAATCTAGCATACATCTCTTATTTTAGGAGATTGATTACCTTGTATTATTAACACGGGTATTTGTATTAACTTAGACTAACTTTAATTATGTCGATTACTAAGTCAATCCTTTTCACAATCTCTTGGCATACCTTCATACTAAAAGGCATACATTTGAGTCAAGTTATTGACTCACTTATTTGTATTGTCAAGTAAGTTATTTATCCTAGATTGAGTTAGTTTACCTTTAAGAGGATCTTTCCAAGTTTTTTCTCTTCACAAATCTATGCCACATTTCTGACAAATAACTACAAAATCCTTACTAGAAAGTCTCATACTGTAAGTGAGACTATACAAGTATTGTTGAAAACGTTTATGGAGATCTAGAAAGTGCTTTCAACTTCTTTCAAATGTTCTTGATACTTGATACTTGAAGTGCCTCTTGGTCTTATTCTTAACTATCCTACACCATCTATATCTATGAAATTTGGATTCCCATTGGGATGGAATTTCACTCCAAGTCATGAGCCCAAGACTAAAAGACATTTATCATCTCAAATTTTGATGTCCCATACCATCATTCCTACATTGATGTGAATATAAAGTATAGTGTCCCATACCACCATACTGTATATCCAACACATGTGGATGATATCTATTCTAAATTCCATAAGCCTTCTCAATCTTTAGAGTATGCTTTACTCAAATTCATTTTCCTAGAATTTGAAGTCAAGGAATTAGCTATGTTTTCCATCTTGCTTAGGTTTCATGGGTTTCCAACACAAGATTTCTCTATTATCTTAATTATCCCAAGCTTACATGGGAATCTCTAAACATTTTGATGAAATAAACATTTATCTTCATGGAGTAAACATCTATTCTTTCTTTCTAAGGTTTGAGTTTGATTCCAAGTGCCTTGAATCTTATAGCAGATCTAGTAAGTTCATACTCAACTAACCAAATATTTCATGTCCAGTCCACTATAGTTGGCTCCTTATCCTTACAGTAGGTATAAGGAATTCCATAGTTAGATTGACAAGAGATTATTCTTTCCTTCTAAATTCCTTTGTTTACCCAAAGCTTTCAAAAAGCCACACTAGGGTTTTCTAGGAATCTTATTTACTACTTAATTCAAAGCATCTTTTGATGCTTTTGGAGTTCTCTTGAAATGCCTTTAAGGATGTGAATATAAGTTTCACTTCCCCAGACTTATCATTTATCATGGTTGCAAACTGTGTACTAAGAACTCAAACTTCTATCTTCCTTCTTACTTACCATTGGACTAAAGCAAGAATTGATGCATACTTCAAACTTCTTATTTGTAGGCCAGACTTTGAGAGGTGTAATAAAGTCATGAACACCTTGGATCTAGCAAATAACATATTGTCAATACTAGAAGTGCAAGTCACTTACTTGAGGGGCAGATTAAGAACAATCAGATTTACTCATGAGCTTATCAAATATGTTTTTGGTTGGATTAAGATGGAATTGTAGACTTGAAGGATGGAAATCACAAAACCAAGAAAAGAAATTTTTTGGATATCAACCACTTGGACATAGAAGAAGAAGTATGACTTGTGCATCAACACTTCTGTTTTCCTAACATGCATCACTACACAATCCCTCAAAAGAGTGTGGTTCATCTATTGTCTCATGTAGTAAAACAAGTAGAGGATCAAATCAATGTGACTCAATATGTTCAAGAGAGGTTATTTGAAGCAAAAAATTAGTGGGTCATAAAACCATTTTTTAATGGAAGTATTGCATTGACTATTTTGATATATCATTCCTTGAAGATCCATGACCAACTACAGTCTATGCCCACAACATTTTAGATGGCCAAATTTGTGAAATCAGCCTCAGTTCCTAAAAACCAAAGAGCCATGACTTCAATGGATGAGGCAAGAATCAGCTCCATGCCTAGAACAAGACGATCGAAAAGATCCAAAGACTCTGATGAAGTGGCTACAATGCCATCTACCAAGGGGATTCATACTATACCAACATCTACTTATGTTCGACCACCTCCAATTATTGAGGCGGACTTGGAAGTAGCCTTAAGAGGTGCTCATGCATTCATGGAGGCCTAGATCAATTTGAATGTCCAAGCCCATCATTATATGCAAATGATCAAAGCAAAAGGAAGACAACAGGTAGGAAAACGAATATCCAAGATGTCACATTATAAAGATCTAGGATTGGAGAGCTCAAGTTCTTATTTGAGTTCTCAGAATGAAGGAGACCAATCCACATTGAATGCTGGTTTGGACACAAATGTGAATGATGATGGTAGACAAGATGAACTAGACCAGATGTTCAATGACCACAAAGCCACAAGTCAACATCAAAAGCTTGATAAAGATGAATAGGATGAAGAATTACTACACACACCAAGGCCATGCATGGATTTCACCATCTTGCTTAACCCAACTACAAAATTGCAAATCAAAGAAGTTGTGTCTATAAACGTTCAAATAGAAAAAGTCCATACCAAAAAAGAATCTGGACCATAGGATGTGGCTGAAGAACCCATCATTCCAATTAGGGTGATGGGAGAACCATCAAATCTTGATCTACATGCAATGGCGTGCTCAAAGGTAACTCTTGAGCAACATGAAAATCAAACCACTGTTCACCTACATATACAACAACCATTCAATGAGACTTTACACAAAGTCAAAGGTAAGCATGTAGAAATTGATGAACCACTAGTAATGCCAAAGACGTGGCTGAATGTTGATCTCACTCAACTAAAGCTAGAGATAAAATAGATTATCCAAAGTTTTATGGATACGCAACAGGATTTGATGGAAGTTGACAAGGATATGAAAAACCTCACATAAAAAAGAACCAATTCAAAGTAAAGTGAACAATTATCAGAAAAGTTGGTGAACTCGCAAAAGCACCTAGAAAATGTAAAGAAAGAATTAGCAGTGGGAATGGAAAAAATAGACACATTAATGTCTGAGAATGCAATGTGGAAATCGAAGGTAAAAGAGATAAATCAAGAGTCTAAAAGAACAAAGAAAGAAAATGTGAAATTATGAAGCAAATATTCCTGGATCAGAATTGAAAAGGTACGAATTATGAACAAGGAAAAATTAATAGAATCACAAATAAAAGGTTATATGGAAGCACAACCAATAGAAGCACAAGCATCCAATGATGAGGAGATTCAAAGTCTAAAGAAGCAAATAGATTATTATTCAACTCAGTTGGAAGGAGAGAAAGTACATTCGTCAAAGATGGAAGCAAAGTATGTACAAGACACTATTGAATTGAAGAAAAACTAGGACAACTCACCCAAAATGTATGTCAAACAATGTAATCAAGCTGTATAGCAATTAAAATAAATCTGTGAAAGAAAAATGAAGGTTGAAGCTGAATTAAAAGAGGTGAAAATCCACATAGTGAACAAAGATCAACTCATCATGCAACTCTAAGAACAGATAATCAAGCTACAAAATGAGCGAAGTGCACTAATGACAAACATGGGTACACCAATATTGCCCAATACTAATGTGGCTATTATGAACATGGAGGTATGTCCTCTTCCCCCTATTGTTCGTTCTCCGATACTAGAGAAACCTAAAGTAGTTCCTAATGAAGTCTTGATGCCATATGCTATAGAACTAGATAAAGAAGAATGGTCACTACTAGTGTCTCGGAGACATAGGAATTTGAAGAAGCAGTTGTGTGTGTCATGAAAGAAGCTAAGGTTCAAAGCAAAGAGCTTGATCAGATAATTAAATCCTTCAATATAACATATGGAATAATGAAAGAGCAAACATGTCACAACATAAAGGAGGTCACCCAGAAAGGATCTAGATCATGATCTTCACTTCATGGCTACCATGTTTACATATACACAAGAACAATTTAATGAAATTGATCCTATTTGACCTAAACGATTTTGGAAAAAAACAATCTGACACTAAGGGTGCAATGCAAGAGGCACCATACCTTCTGGAAGCTAACCCATCTTTTTTCCCAATGCCTAGGAGAAGACCATGGCCTGAATTTTGGGAACTGCAGTGAGAAGGTACCATAAACAAATAGTGGCTCAATTTTCCATTACTCCTAAGCCCACCACATAACTACTTACCTACAGAAGATTATATGATTTCTACAATAGAATTTTGGCTCACACAACATGCTCATATCTCATATTTAACAATAAAGCTTACAAATGCAATACTAAGTATGATCCTCACAATCTTGAAATCTTTCCACTATGTAGAATACACATTTTTTTATTTTCATTGGCATTAACCAAGGAATGGCCCCATTCCCTTTGATTTATTAGTAACACCTAGCTGACTAAACATAATGGCATATTATTAGAGGTGAATGTTTTTGCCAAATCCATAATTATAGACATTTCAAGAAGCTTTCTTCACTAGATTGTTTGAAGTGGACTCAGAGATCTTTTTGAAGATGTCAGCCAACGTGAATGCCAGATTAGTAGCCTATGAGCTACAATTTTTAGTTGATCATTGACAAGCACCCCATGATGGTGTTAAGTATGAACAATGGAAGCAATTCATGGTTCGTGAATCCAAGCTCATCAATGTCAATGAACAAAAGGTGTATCAAAATTACATGCATCACCATCGAAAGCCTATCAAGGATGACAAAGTTCAAGAGAAGAGATGTGTGAAGGAAGAATCAAGCAAAAGAAAAAGACAAAGAAAACCAAAGAAAATGGTAATAAATTAGTAATCTTACACTCTGCCTAGAGCCACGTAGGGGCACGCATCAGGCTGAAGGAGATTTAAGGAAAGAAAAACAAATGCTGAATAAATGAAGCATACCCTAGTGGATGCAAGTAAAGAATTATAAACAAGGAAAACTGAAGCATTAGCCCAAAGAAAAAGAATTGGAAAATGAAAATGAGGAGAGTAGCCCTTTCCAAAAAAATATTGAGCACTTCCTCGACCACTCGTGATGTGCAAGGTCAATGACAATACAACGAGCCCAAAGGATGTAGATTAAGAAGTACAAATAAGGGAAATTGAAGCACCAACTAGAGAGGAATAATTTAGAAAGAGGGTATGATGAAAGAAAACCTCTCTTGGTCATCATGGATGAAATGTCATCCATTGGTTCCAGGCAATGTCAATAATGATAATACTAGAACCTCAATTTATCCCAGGTTCAGCCACTTGATTGAGTGTCAGGTAAACTTACATAAACCCTAACAAGGGATGACAAAAACTAAGAGGGGGAGAGTTTTTTATAGTATTGGAGACAAGAGAAAGAAAGAAGTGGAGAAAAGAAGAGAAGAAGAATAGGCCCACAATGTTTTCAAGATATTCTCATTTTCTTTTTACAATTTCCATCATGAAGCATTGAAAATCCTTCTACATGCACAAGAGGAGTTCTCTTGCTACATATTCCCTAAAGATTGTAACAATATCCTTTTACAATCATAGGAATTCAAGGATTTCTAAAGAAAGTGCCAGTCTCTTGTGTGAAAGGGCCAAACTTAGGGCACTTGTATATAAATCACTTTGTGAATCATTTGTAAAGACTTTTTGCCATAATTGAGTACTAACTTCTGAAATTCAAATTTGCCTCTTCTTGCCTATGTGTCTCTTTCTTCATCTTCTATGTGCGTCTAAGGCATGGCATGTGTGCTTGGAGGTTTTTTTCTATCCCTTCACCATCTCTTTTCATTGGTATCTCATGGTGTGAAGTGTAGGGAGTCGTTAGGTGTAAGTAGGTGATTTCCATCACTTAGCTTTTAGCCGTAACTTGGACCACAGTAGTTCAATCAAGCTAACAATACCACCATTGGATGTGTCTAGTTGAGAGCTTTGAAATAATTATTGACCATATTTGTATATTAGAGCTAGGAGATATCGCTTGTTTTGTGTTGACTATTGCATTAAGTATCGTGACACACACCTGTGTGTAGGAGGCTTTGTGTGAGATGGAAACTCACTCATGCATGCATTGCTTGATCCTTTTCCACATCTACCGTCACTTATTCAAATGTTTATGCACTTGATTGGGTTCTTCCCTCTGTTTGATAATTTAATGTGCACATCAAACCATCATTATGTGCACCTATTGGATGCATGAGGACTCTCTCTTGTCATAAATGCATAGGAAATTGTGAGTCTGAAGCACATCAACCTACATATGAAACCTTATTATATCTCCACTGCCTTTCTCTCCTTCTAAACTTGCTCTTTCTTGCTAGCCCACTAACTCTAGTTCAAGTACTAAAAGAGGTACTCGAGGATTTTTCCTTACAGAAGTTATCATGCATTTAAAACAAGAGGATGATACAAGAAGATGAAGAAAGGGCTTGAAAATGGTGAGGAGAGGGGATGGTTCAAGGAGATCTCTAAAAAAATGAGTTGGTCAAATAGTAGGTCGAAGTGCAAGCTAACACCCATGATGAAGAGCAAAGATGGGGAGAGAAACAAAAGATCGATACCAAGAGGTGTTGAGAGTTCCATGCTCCACCCTTTTTGTCCAAAGCCTCTTTTAATCCCATGCAAGAATACATATCGCACATGCAAGGTATTTTGATCTCTAATCCATATAAGGAGGGCAGCTCTTCACAAGCTCATTCACTCAAGATTTTGGCAAGAGTGTCCACTCTCTCATGGAGTCTCCATGCTCATAGAATATTCTTTGTAGATTCATTTCTATTTATTTATCTCATCATCTTTTCTTATATTTCTTTTTTTTTTCCCTTTCATATCTTGGTATGATGGTGTTTCATAGTAGAGTAGGAGTAGCTTCTCTTAATTCCAACATGGTATCAAAGCATAGGTACTCATTTCATTTGATCACTTCATCATTTGAAGTTGTTTTTTCAGTGGCTACTTTTTCATATAGGGTTATGCTTCTGTTTTCATTCCCTCCCTCCCTTCCCATTAAATTCTATCATCCTCATTCTACCATTTAGGTTTACTTTTCATTAATTGTAGTTGTTCCTTTTCCCCTCTTCATCTTTCCCCTTATGTGGTGTTTCTAAGCACTAATCATTATATGAATAAATGCTCTTTTGAGCACCTTTCTCATATTTTTTTCCTTACCATCATACATAAAAATGTTCTTCAAGACTAAATCTAGTTCATGCAAATATAGGCAGGCTGTTTTCATCCCTATGAAGCTTGAATGGCAAACAAAGTGCTTCAGCTCCATGGATAGTTTTCTGGCTCCTCTATGTCCAACAAGTATTGACAATGTTCCATTCATGCATGCATAACAAAGAAAAGCATTGCCTTTTCACCATCGTAGACAAAACCTTTTCGTACTCGTTCTTACTAAAGCCATAGAGTGCAACTTTTCTCTTTCAAAAGCTAAGAAATGGGAGGAACCATCTGATGATGATGATACGTGAGTGTATAGCCCAAGCAGGCCTCGTAATAGACTACAAACAGTTTGTGCACTACCTCAGTAGTAGAAAGAGATCTTCCATGATGGAAAGAGATCTCAATAATTAGACTCAAGCAAGGAAGGTCGGAATTCTTTTAGATGTTTACGGAGGCACACATGTGTATGCAAATTGGAAGATCTGTAAAATGCACAAAGACGTTGTTGCGAGTGTTCATGGCACACAAGTCGTGGCCAACAATGAGGTTAGTAGTCTAAAGGGCGAACAATATCAAGACAAACAGGGACATACCACTTGTGATGTGGTTAACTACTCTAGCATTGCAAAGTCTATGAGTCTCGTGAAGTGGTTCAAGGGGGACTCCCGAATGTTGAAGCTGAGGAAGGAGCAGAAATGGGCAGCATAACTAAGTTAGGTGTTGCTAAAAAATGTAGCTATTTTCCATAGGCTGTGTAGGCTTTTGTGAAAATCTCTCACAATAGCTTCCAAGCACGTTGGCAATCACACTTCTTCTTGCAGAGAGAGATGTGCAACCACAGAGCTTATGTGAGAAGCCATCACTTGCATACTTTCATCCATGAAGGCACAAGCAGCTACAAATATGAGATGAACGAGAGAGAAAGAGAGGTTAGTAGTCTAAAGGACGAACAAGATCAACACAAACGGGGACACACTATTGGAAAACAATGTCACATCAGTCCAAAATCCATTTAGGGCAGAAACCCTAATTTTGGTACTTAGTCATTTTTGGCACAAAAATAGGTAAAATTTTTATGAGCCTATCTTGTAGAGCTTGAAGAGAGCTTTCCAATGGTATATGACATTCGGTCATGAGAGATCAGATTTGGGAGAAAACCCTAACCCTAATTTTCTACTAATTTAGGGTTTTGACCTTATTTGATAGCTCTCGTCATGAGGATCATAAAAATGTTGTCAGATCATTCATCACATAGTCAGAAGCGTGAAAAAGCAGGTCAAGAAGCTATTTTTAAAGTTAGCTAAAAGCAACTTTAAAATAAAGAAAACTCACATTAAAAATAGTGATTAAATAATTTAAAAGCAAAAAATCAGCTTTTCATGGAAAAAATTTTCCCTAGCTTTATTTTTTATTGCTAGTAGTTTGGAGGGCTACATAAACAGTGCCTTGGGTCACTTTTGAGTCATCCTACACCAATTGCAACGCCACCTTTGGTCCCTCAGTAGAGGTGGTGCTCTAGCACACATGGAGCAGCCATGGTGCACTCTAGGAGAATGTTGCGAAGCAGCTATGGAGTTCTTCTGGGAAAAGAGTGTGCTCACACTCTTGCTTATAGAGAGGACTTACCCATCAGCAGCTTGGTGGTATGGATCAACCATCTACATAATGTATTGTCTTCTACATGAAGATTTCGGTGTACTTCAAAGACATTGGATGGAGGTTAACATAAGATTTGCATCTTATGTTAAGAATTGAGGTACATATTCTCTTTATGCACACAGGTACTACTTGGAGTTTATGGAGGCAGTGGCATCCATATCAGGAGGAGTCCTATTCGGCATTTCTAAAGGAGAATCAGTACATGCATGCTACATGCATTCGGATGAGGTGTTAGAGAAGGTGTGTCCACATGAGTATGAGGATTTCTGGTAGCAACATGTTAGCATTCTATGCTAATTCTGTAAGTATGTGATCTTTCACACACACATTTGATTTAGGGTCTTCCATAGCCTAAATTCATATTAGGGTTTCCTGATTATCAGTTTTCAAATTATCTTTCCTCTTTCTGTCACCCATATGCACTCTTCTACAACCTATCAGGTCATACATCTCATACATATTCAGATTTCTATCCCTACATCTAAATATTCTTGTAAATTTTGTACATTCACTCATCCATCTATCTCTATTCACATAGAGTGGTTGAGATTTTGACTCCCACATTGTAAATTGACATTTGTATATATGATGGTGTGAGTAAGTAGTGGCTTACATAACACTTTACACATGTTGTCTAATCTTTCTCTATCTTTTTCTCATCATTTGTATGATTAAATGTGGTATGTTCATGTTTTTTATCAATATTGGAAGATTGTTGAAATTTGTGTTGTAGATCCTGGACCTATGGAACTATGGACCTATGGTATAAGGTATGAGCCTACTAAATTTCCAACATTTGGTATCAGAGCAATCAAGCTCTCAGATTCCTAGGTTCCCAGACTCCCAAGTTTACAACATGATTCTATATTCACTTCCATTTGTATACCATGTTTGTTTTGTCTCTTACTCTTAGTACTAGAGAAAGAGAAAAATTCATTTGAAGAAGTTTAGAGTGTTTGCTACTTCAAGATGAACAGAACAAAAGGTATGGAAGAGAAGTTTGAAGATGTTGACATCATTAGGTGGAAGAAAGATACAGAAGAAGAAAGTCCAACAATTCCAAAGGGAAAGTAAGACTTCCTTTTCTCGGGAAAGTAAGACTTCCTTTTGTCGGGAAAGTAAGACTTCCTTTTCTCTTATATTTTCCATATATTTTTCCTACTTTTATCCTCTACATCCAAAGACAAGTCGAGGAGATCATCTTGTGAAGAAGAAGTAGTTTCTTGTTTTGCATTATACTTGGTCATGTTTTAGTAGGTTTTGACAAAGAATTGCATTGAGAGAAAAGCAGCGGATACCTAAGGCAGCTTATATGTTTTGACTCATATGTGTATGAGTTATGTATAAGTTGAAGATTTAGAGCAGGCAGCTTATATGTTCCCTCAAAGAATTCTTGGAGTGTCAATACAGAGCTACTTGGTATATGAAAAGTTGCAGAGACCTAATTCTTGAGGTAAAAGAGTATTTGTAGCACATGTTGGAGACTTGGAGTAAGGTTTTTGTTTGGAAAAGGTACCTCATATTCTGTATATTAAGTTTATTCAGAAAATTCGGAAGTTTTTCAGGATAAGAATTCAAAAAAATCAGTATTTTCAAAATTTCAATGTTTTCAAAAAATTCAGAATTTTAGAATTTGCAAGAATATTATGAAATTTCAATATTTTTAGAAAATTCAATATTTTTAGAAAATTTTAGAAATTTCAAATATTTGAGAAAATTCAAAAAATCCAAGAAAATTCAGATTTTTGTGTTGTACCAGTCAGTTGAAGAATTTACTTTCTATGATTGTCTAGAGTTTTGTATAGATGCTTGTATTCATAAAGGTGTTCCATCAAATCCTATCACTTGATTGAGAAGTGAAGTTAGCCAAAAGAAAGTCAAGCAGATACTATCACATTTCACCTGGGTAGAATATGAAGATATGAAGTATCAACTTGCAACTTTTGGAGTTCTCAAGGTGAGAGTTTATCCACTTATGTTCGAGTAGGGGTTGCAGATTCTTGGGAAGGATTTGGTTAAAGAAAAGTTTTACAACTTTATGTGAGAAGCATGGACACTTAGAGACATTCAGGTAGCAAATCAAACATTCAGTCTTCTTCAAGAAGAACTCCATAGCTGCTCCTCAACATGCTCCTAGAGTGCACCATGGCTTCCCCATGTGTGCTAGAGCACCACCTCTAATGAGGGACCAAAACTCGCATTGCCAATTGGTGTGTGATGACTCAAAAGTGACCCAAGGTCTTTCTTATATAGCCCTCACAATGTTTAGCAATCAAAATAAAGCTTGGACGATTTGTTTCAAAAAAAAGTTGCTTTTTAAACTTAAACCGCTATTTTAAAGTGAGTTTGCTTTAGTTTTAAAGTTGCTTTTAACTATTTAAAAATAACTTCTTGACCTGCTTTTTCACACTTCGAACTACCTGATGAATGATGTGACAACATTTTTATGATCCTGATGCTGAGCGCTATCATATGAGGCCAAAACCTTAAATCAGTAGAAAATTAGGGTTAGGGTTTTCTCCTAAATCTGAACTCTAATGATTGAATGTCATATACCATTGGAAAGCTCTCTTCAAGCTCTACAAGATAGGCTCATAAAAATTTTACCCATAGGCCCATAAAAATTTTACCCATTTTTGTGCCAAAAATGACTAAGTACCAAAATTAGGGTTTTTTCCCTAAATGGATTTTGGACTGACGTGACATTGTTTTCCAACAATAAAACAATGATAGATTTATTTCAGCGATTTAGCTTTTGGGAAGTGATTTTTTTGCAAGAACTTTGGAAGGCTATAAAAGAAGCCTTTTGGGTCACTTTTAGACATCCTACACCAATTGCAACGCCAACTTTGGTCCCTCAGTAGAGGTGGTGCTCTAGCACACATGGGGCAGCCATGGTGCACTCTAGGATCATGTTGAGGAGCAGCTATGGAGTTCTTCGTGGAGAAGAGTGTGCTCACACTCTTGCTTATGGAGAGGACTTACCTATCAGCAGCTTGGTGGTGTGGATCAGCCATCTACGACATTGGATGGAGCTTAATATAAGACTTGCATCTTATGTTAACAATTCAGGTACATATTCTCTTTATGCATACAGGTACTACTTGGAGTTTATGGAGGCAGTGGCATCCATATCAGGAGGAGTCGTATTTGGCATATCTAAAGGAGAATCAGTACATGCATGCTACATGCATTCGAATGAGGTGTTAGGGAAGGTGTGTTCACATGAGTATGAGGATTTCTGGCAGCAACGTGTTAGCATTCTATGCTAAGTCTGTAAGTATGTGATCTTTCACACACACATCTGATTTACGGTCTTCATAGCCTAAAATTAGAGTAGGGTTTGCTGAATATCAATTTCAAACTGATCTTTCCTCTTTCTGTCACTCATATACACTCTTCTATAACCTATCAAGTCATTCATCTCATACATATTCAGATTTCTATCCCTGGTTAACATAAGATTTGCATCTTATGTTAAGAATTGAGGTACATATTCTCTTTATGCACATAGGTACTACTTGGAGTTTATGGAGGCAGTGGCATCCATATCAGGAGTCATTCTATTCGGCATATCTAAAGGAGAATCAGTACATGCATGCTACATGCATTCGGATGAGGTGTTAGAGAAGTTGTATTCACATGAGTATGAGGATTTCTGGCAGCAACATGTTAGCATTCTATGCTAATTCTGTAAGTATGTGATCTTTCGCACACACATCTGATTTAGGGTCTTCCATAGCCTAAATTCATATTAGAGTTTTCTAATTTATCAGTTTTCTTTCCTCTTTCTATCACTCATATACACTCTTCTACAACCTATCAAGTCATACATCTCATACATATTCAGATTTCTGTCCCTACATCTGAATATTCTTGTAAATTTTGTACATTCACTCATCCATCTATTTCTATTCACATAAAGTGGTTGAGATTTTGACTCCCAAATTGTAAATTGACGTTTGTATATATGGTAGTGATAAGGCCACTTGTATGCTTTTTAACTCATAGGCTCTAGGCTCTCTCAAAATGATATGATATGCACAAATAGCTCTCATATAAGGGATTAGAAGCCACCTTCACTCAAGCAGGTAGTACCTTCCCAATGCCATATAAAAATGAGTACCTCATGCATAATCTAACTCACATCAAATTACATATCTCCAAGAAGAATACATCTCCACATGTACTCTTTCAAGCACATTCCACACAAAACCATTTTAAAGACAAAGATGAAGGCATGGGAAGAAGAGTACCAAGGCTTCTACACCAACAAACAAGGACCAAGAGGAGCAAAGGACTAAAGCTTGAAGTACCTCATCAAGGGTCTCAAGGTCTACAAACATCAAAGGAAGTAAAAGAATATGTAAATGGATCCAAACTGTTATATGCCCCATGATATAAAGCCTAGTATTTATCTAGGGATGCCATATATTCTTAGACCCCCATGGATGCTATACACTACAACATATGAGGGGATTACCAATGCTATCCATACCAACAGCTAGACCATGAAATCAATATGAGCATTGGAAATACTTGGAAAGACCATGTTAATCATACCGATGGTCACTTGACTGTCGGTATAACCATTGAAAGCTTTATTCTGGTATAGGCATCAAAAAATATCCTCATCAGTATAGGCACCAGTATAGGCATCAATATAAGCATTAGTATATTCTTGAATATATCGATGCTCATACTGATGCGTATAGCCATGCTTATACCAATGGCATGTTTTAATAACTCGAGAGCAAAAAATCGACACTTGCTTCTAGTTTTGAATTGCATACTATTAGTGTCGAGTCTGTGCATGCACGTACATTATCCTTGTCCATCTGCATTGTGATCATATTGTGCGCACATAGACACACACATTTTTCTCTCTACACTCACATCTCTCTCTCTAGCTCTTGCATTTTGGTAAGTGATGTGCATACTCTTTCACCCTTTCTCTTTCTCTATGTTTTCTCTCTTCTAATGTCTCTTTTCTTTTGTTTTGTAGAAGCTTTTAGGCATCAATTCTTTGGAATTTGACGAGAGACCATGTTCATTAAGCTTTGACAATAGTGATCCAAAGAATAACATCAATGTAAGTGATTGTTTTGTTCTCTATTAGAAATAGAGATAGAGAGAGAGAGATGAAAGAGAGAGAAAGAGAGAGAGGAAGAGATGTAAGAGAGAGAGAGAGAGAGAAAGAGAGAGAGAGAGAGAGATAGAGAGAGAAAGATGAAAGAGAGAGACAGAGAGAGATAGAGATAGAGAGAGATGAAAGAGAGAGAGAGAGAGATACATACACAACACACATAGATGTAAGTGGTTGTTTTGTTCTTTATTAGAAATAGAGATAAAGAGAGAGAGAGATGGAGATTAAAGAGAGAGAGAGAGAAAGAGAGAGATAGAGAGAGAGAGAGAGAAATGAAAGAGAGAGAGATAAAGAGAGAGAGATACATACACACACACATACTCATGTATATGCATGCATTGTTAGACTCAAGAAATGACAAGTAGGAGATGGTTGAACCACACCCTAAGAGAACAGCGAGTCGTAACAAACGAGAACTATGTCGTAAAAAGAGAACACTCTCGTCAAAAATCAAGCAAATGGCAGCTTATGTTTGAGATTCCTTTATACCAGTATACATATATTACAAAAATGAGGTGAAAACATGTGATTTTTGACATTTTTTGTCATTTTCTCATAAAAAAAGAGCTCAAAATGTAGTCAAAATTTCACTATATAAGGCATTGACATGTCCCAAAATGTATATGATAAGACATTGACATGTCCAAGATCTAAATGATAGGACATTGACATGTCTAAAATCTATATAAAGAATGTAGAACTGAATAGTTCTTATACAAAAATAACATTTTAGAAATATTTTTAATGGGTGGATATCTGATTGTTAGTCAAAATTGCTACAAAACATGGTTTCATTAACCAAACTACTTCGAGGCATTTACAAAAGCACTAAAAATGTCTGAGAGCTTCAATGCATCTCACAACTTTGTCGATCTATGTCTACACCCTCATCATCTGATGCACTTGATTCAGTCTCATACTGTTGAGAGCTCTCTTCTTCTTCTTCTATATCCACAAGAGCTCTGTCTTCATCCACGTACATACCAAATTCTGCAGGATCATGCACAACTCTTCTTGTTTGCCTATGATTTCCTGTACCACATACATCTGGAAGCTTTTGTTTTATCATGTTGATGGTTGCTTTTCTCAAGTGACCTGTTTTTGTCAAGGAAAAATCATAAACAAGAATATCTACATCATCCATTTTAAGAGTGGATGTGCTTCGAATATTCTTTTTCTTTTTTGAACCTGTTCGTTTAGTATCACACACCATTTCTAAGTTATATTTACCTGTGAATGCATTACTACTTTTAGTGTAATACCAATGCACCATCAAAGCCTCTATTCTTCTCTGATCAATATCTTTAGTTATCTCTAAAACCTTTGCAATCCAAAATGGTCTGGTAGCCTCATCACCATCAGCAAGAACTGCAATAAGTGTTCCAACATTTATCTCTATTAAATTTCCTTGCCATCTTGCTTCTGCCTGTTTTGTCATCCTTGGGCCTACATAAATATTTCTTTCTGGTGGATGTATAAAACTTTGAAGTGCATCTGCATTACATGCTTGGGCCACATTCACGGATCTTTGTGTACAAAAATCCTTGGGCCACATTCACGGATCTTTGTGTACAAAAATCCCATGTGAATGGAACATCAACTGGCCAGTGACCTGCAATTGTATATTGTATAATCTCTTCTTGATGATTGAAAAAGTGCTCCCACCAAGATACATCTTGATCTCCATCATATTTTTTTGCACGCTCAATATGTCTCTTCTTTTCAATGAGTGCATGCATCCAGCTTTTACTTTGATCAACCACATTTCCACATCTTTCTGTATTGTTTTTATCTTCATATGGTGATTGTTCTGCACCATACACTATCACAGTAGACAAATTAGGCACCTGCAATAAGAATCTGCATCCCTCTTTAGGCTCCCACCCAAGAGAAGATGAATACTGCTTTGCAAATAAAAGGGTTATTTCATCAACCCTCCTCATCAAGAATACATGGTTGAAACTAATATTGTGCAATGGAGCCAAAACCTTAGCACTGTTATCAAGGCCCATTGAGCAAAAGTGCTTAAAGTCATAAATCTGTGTGAGGTGTTGAACTTCTGGTTTTGGAGTATATGCTTCTGAAATCAACTCAGATAAAATCAGAAGAGTAAAAGCATTGTTACGTGCCAACTTCTTAGAGAAAGTACTGAACATTTGATCAATGTGATCATGAGTGTGGCCAACCAGAAGGAAATTTACCTTAACCTTCTGAAATACCTGTTTTTCAACAAGCATGCTTAAATATCCAAAGACTGTAGAATTTTTATCCTCTCTTGCAGTATTATCTAGTTGCAAATATAGAGTTGGTGGCAAAAGACCCTTCCATGATTGCAAAACACGATGAATGACAGTAACTGTAAGGTTTGGATCATTATGCACATTCGGATATGTGAAGAAAACCTTGGACATTACAGTTCCATTGTATACCAAAGCACCAACCAAATGCATTTGCACAAGGACTTCATCTCCAATGTCCTTAGGGATGCGATAAAAATGTGGCAAACAAGTTTTTTTTTTATCCATACCATCGATCAACAAACACATATAACGCTCCGGATTTCTGAGTGCTTTACTTCGATGATGAATTGCTTTCTTTCTCTCTAAAGCTTGACTCTCACGATGGTTGTTAAGAAGGTTTTTAAAATTATTCTTTTCCTGTGGTGTTGTAGCCCCTTTTGCCATGTAGGCTTGGGGAAGGAAGGCGTGTGTGTCACTTTCAAAGGTGAGCCCAACATAGATTAGAGTGTATCTCCCAATCCATAGGTCAGATTTAGACGTGTAAGATACTGTTGGCAAGCTCTCAGAACAAGATTTCCAATGGAAACATTAGATTGGGGATTCAAGATACTTAGCATGGGTGACAAATAGGTTCAAGATACTGTAGTTGAGAACAAGGGGCTCAAGAGACCAAGGTTGCAAACAAGGCAAGTCTGTAGGCAAGTGGCCAAGAAGCAAAAAGGCAAGGTTCTAGAGACCAAGGTTGAGAGCAAGGGTTCAAGAGACCAAGGTTGAGGACAAGATGGTTCAAGAGACTATGCAAGGTTGAGGACATCAATTCAAGGGGAGATCAAGGATTGATCATTGAGGACAATGATCTGTAGCAGGGGAAGAGAGTGTTAGACTCAAGAAATAACAAGCAAGAGATGGTTGAACCACACCCTAAGAGGGAGGATTACGAAGTAATCCTCAACCATGGCTTTTGGGGCAAGTGGTTAGCCCATCATACTCCTAGCTGGTAGGTCATGAGTTCATTTCCCACATGCATACATACACACACAGATAAACACATGTGTATGCATACATACATACACATGATGGAATTTAATCCTTCATATTTGCACACTAGAAGTAAAATGAACCCAATACCTAGGTCCCTTCATACACCTTTTCTTCTACCCTGCAACAAAACTCTAATTCACCTACCGTGCACTAATCCAAATCACTTGTGTTTTCAATGCCACTCATTATGGTTCATAAGCTTTCCAAAAAGCTATAGAACACCTCAAATGGATCTATCTAAGTTAACCAAAAACTCTATGCAAGACAAATTATGCAAAGATGTAGGATATGGAGAAATTAGGATTGTAGAGATACACCAATTTCTCTTCACATAAAAAATGATTTCATGAAGCCATCTTAAGCAAAGTAAGATACATACACAAGCTATTGAATGCACTTTAAATCTCTTGAATTGGATATTTACACAAACAGTTACAACTCTTACAAGTAGACTATGTCTATACCTACAAGAGACTAGAGGGGGTGTGGGCTTGATAGCTCCTCACTACTCCTCCTCTGTGCATATAACACCCTCCTTTGCATTTTCCTAGCTTGGACAGCTATGGTTCAGCTACTTGATCCTTGGATGACTCTCTCCTTGAACCTTCTTGAGTATATGTCCCTTGATCTTCAATGATGTACAAGGCTTACATGACTTCCATGGGGAGGGGACCATCCTTATAAACTCCTCCAAGCCTAAGTCAGCCTACCCATGTTCTAGGGTCTTGGTAGCTTGATCCATGCCTAAAATAATCTCCACCATTGATCTATGGGCTAAATCCAATGGTAGAAAGGTAGGATCAACAACCATTTGTTTGTAGCCCTTGATCTTGCTTAATCCACACTTAGGATCAAGTCGGATCCAATGGCCCACATCAAATATACCCTTCCCCAAGTTAAGAAAGCTAATTTTGTTTCTAGCCCTTGATTTAGGTTGATCATCACATAGGATCAATCCCAAATCTGATAGCTTAGAGGTAACCTTCCTAACTATCCATCTACAGTCTACTCTAGACCTCATCTCACCTCAGAGTCAAGAATCTACCGATGTCCAACACTCTCACATGGCTTCTCCTCATAATGGGGGCCTTTAAAAATAGAATGTTATGGAACAATGGTGGTATTACATAAGGGTGAGGCATTGAGCATGTTTAACACCCCCTCAATATCCACTAGAGCTTGCATAATTCACACTTTCAACACTCCCCCTCAAGCTTAAGGTGGTAGTGTCCATATCAATTAAGCTCATAACTTCTAAAAGCTTTGTTAACTTGGTCACATCCAAGCTTTTGGTGAAGATATCTGTAACTTGGTCCTTTCTACCTAAATCTGAGATTTTCAACTCTCTTCCAAGCTTCTCTTTGATGGTCCTTATCCCTACATCATCATCACCTATGACAAGAAGATCATCTACATATATGCATATCAAACATATCTTGTCATTTGTCTTCTTCATATACAAGGATGGATCTGCATCACTTGGAGAGAAACCACATCTCTTCAAGAAGTCCACTAGCCTTTAATTCCAAGCCCTTGGGGCTTGCTTAAGGCCATACAAGGCCTTCTTCAATCTACAAACATACACTTGAGGTTCTTCCATGAACACCTCTTCTTGTAACTCACCGTTCAAGAAAGCATTCTTTATGTCCATTTGGTAGATAGGCCACCTCCTTGCTGGACATAGGGCTATGAGAGCTCTAATGGTAGTCTTGTTTGCCATAGGGCTAAACATATCCTCATAATCTACCCCTTGTGTCTATGTGAAGCCTTTGGCTACTGGTCTAGCCTTGTACCTTACCAAGTTGTCATTAGCATTCCTCTTGGTCTTGTAGACTCACTTGTTTTGGAATATCTTCACGCCTTCCTTCTTGGGTACTAGTTCGCAAGTGTTGTTCTCCTTGAGATCTTTGAACTCTTCATACATAGCCTTCCTCCACTCGGGTTTGATCTTTGCCTTCTCATAAGAATCTTGCTCTTGATATGCAATGATATTCATCATGTATGCATAATGCTTTGTCATGAAAGAACCATATGTATACCTTTGTGGGGGTTTCCTTCTTCATTCTAGACCTCCTCTCTTGACATTTGGGATATTGCTTCTTGATTCTATTGAGATTTATATTAGGAGTAATGACGTCGTCAAGCTCTTCCTCTTTTGACTCCTCTTGAGCTTCCCTAGTGTCATAGTCTATCTCTTGAAGCCTTATATACTTTGAAGTAGGGGATGGTCTTTCATAATCATAAGTGTAAGAGTGATCATATGAGTGAACCTTAGATGTAGAAGCCTCTGATCCACTGATTGTGATTGACTCTTGAGGTTGAAACTGTACATCAAAGCCTTCATACTCCTCTTGATCCTCTTCATCCAACTTTGCCTTGCCCTTGTCTCCATACCATGACCTTGACTCATCAAACACAACATCTCTTGACACATATAGCTTCTTTGAGAGAGGGTTGTAGCACTTGTAGCCTTTTTGCTCACTTGATTAGCCAATGAACACACATTTCTCGCTCTTGGGCTCTAGCTTTGTTCTCACTTCATTAGGAACATGAACAAAGCATAGACATCCAAATACCTTGAGGTGCTCCATGGTTGGTTTCTTGCCATAATAGGCTTCATGTGTAACCAAGTTTTGCACACCACCTGTTGGAACCCTATTTATCAAGTAACAAGTTGTATTCACAACTCACAACTCCAAGAAGGATGATGAGAAGGAGACCCTTCTAGCCATGAAACATGGCTACACTAGTGATCCCAAGGACACAAAGTGGTACATGCTCTAATCACATGTCATGTATGGAGGAATCTTTTGTTCATATGCAGGTCGTAAGCTCAAAAGGTTGTGTGGAGATAGGAGATAACACTGAGCATCCCATTACACGTGGGATATGTGAAGCTAGGTGAAGGTAAATCTATCAAAACTCTTAAAGATGTGATCCATGTTCCATCTATTTCCAAGAACGTTATCTCTATAGGATAGATGGTAGAGAGAGGTATGCAAGTCATTGCCAAGGGAAGGAAAGAAGGTAGATTGTTCACACTCAATGTTGCTCCTACACAAAACAAGGTATGTTATGTGATGGTTGGAAACAAAGGGATTGCAAAGATTGATCTTTGGCACAAGAGGATAGGACATATCAATATTCCCAAGTTAAAAAGCATGTGCAAAGCAGGTTTCGTGTAGGGACCACCAAATCTTGAAGGCCAAGATCTACATGAGTTTTGTGATGCTTGTTAGCTACGTAAGCAAGCAAGGAAGCCATTTCCAAGGAGTGAGCACAGATCCTCTAAGCTCTTGGAGCTTATACACTCATATGTATGGGGCCCTAGCAAAGAGGCTTCATTGGGAGGATCTAGGTACTTTGTCACTTTCATTGATGAACACTCAAGAAAGGTATGGCTATATGTCATCAAGGAAAAATTAGAAGTGTTTTCATGCTTTCAAAAGTTTAGGTCCCTTGTTGAGAAGTACTATGCCTAGAATGAGAGGATCAAAGTGAGCACAAGATTACAAAGAAGCAATAAATACATCTTCAACCAAGAGAGCTCATACATTGGCGACATCTACTCTGGCTCAACCACTGCCTGTCACAACAAAAGAAGTGGAAGAGGCTTTGCAAGAAACTCATGCATTTATAGGACATGTCAATTTAAATATCCAAGGTCACCATTATCATTAAATAAGTGAAGCTATATTATTTTCACCACTAGGTTATGCTAGTTCACACCCAATAGCATAATTGGATGCATCCACATGAAGATTGGTGATGAACATAGTCATCCCTTAAGCTCATTAAAGGAGTTTTAACATTTGCCCATCCACAATGACTTGAAGTTAGTCTAAAGGGAGTACAGAGGCTTTGCTGTGATTGCATACATGTGAATGAATCGTTAATAATAACCACAATGCCCCATGAAAGCTTGTACTTCCTTGACATCTTTTGGCTAGCTAGCTCTATAATAACTCAAACTTTCTCCTCATCCATTGATATGCCATTCTTTGACATTATGTGTCCTAGAGTCTTCTCTTGCCTCACCATGAAAGTGCACTTTTCTAGGTTTAGGCAAACTTTTTGGTCTCTACATCTATCAAAGATTTGTCTGAGCTCAGGTACATGTTTTTGTTTGATGTTGGAATGAGCACAAAGATCATCCACATAGACTTCTAAGATTTTGTGCAAGAACTCTTTAAACACATGACACATCAGCCTTTAGAAGGTGGCTGCATTAACCTTCTTCAAGTTAATACATACATGTAACTTTCCATTCTTTTTGGGCACCACTACAATGGGGGACACCCATTCAGTGTGCTCAATTTCATAGATAAATCCCGCTTCTACCAATTGATCTATCTCTTCCTTGATTCTGGGAGCATAATTGTCATTAGAGGGTTTAGATTTTGAGGTCATGGGAATTGTATGTGAGCATATGTCAAGGTCTACTCATTTTAGGTCCTTATAGCTCGATGCAAACATGTCTCTCTATTCTCTTAATAAATCAATCAACTCCTTCTCCTCTTCCTCATTCAGGTCATGTCCTATGTATGTGCATCTTTCTTCACCTTCCTCTAAAGTCACAATAATTTTCTTCGTCACCTCTTTGTTATCATAGGCCACCCCTGTGAGTGCTTCCCATTTAGACATCCTAATCATGACTTTACAATCTTCTATCTCATACTTCTTAAAGTTTTTAGGGACTCAAATAAAGATTCATTCTCTTCTATTGGGAGTTCTCTCTGCCATCTTTTCTTGCCTTCACTCTTGGTGGTTACTTGTGTGGTTAATCTCACACTGTTCATAAGCTCTTCTTGTCCTTGAGGATGAGCTTCTACTTTGTAGAGGTATTCCTCTTTTGATGCAAAAAATGGATCCATAATAATTGATTCTAACTCTGAGTCACTTTCTTGATCTTGTTCTTCCATGCTGGGCTCAGATTTGTCAATAACTGAATCACACATGATTGGTTCTATCATGAAAACTGAAATGCCATAGCCATCTACAACACAATGTGGTGTCCATTGTTCTTCATTGATGGCTACATGTATTTTTACTAGGATTTCTACCCAAGCATGAGGTTCAAATTCTTCATTTGGAAATACTACAGGTGCATAGGCTGGGTCCCAATTTCATCTATGAGTTTCCTTCGCACCTACCTCTCTGGCGTTTTCTCTTTTCTCTTCTTCCACTATAGCTTTTCACATCCACAAGTGAGTATCTTCATGCATCCATGAGGATCTTGATCCTATGGAGTGCACTGACTTCGTCTCATCCTTGGCTCTATGGATGGGATTCCACTGTATAGGGGGCACATCTGTATGAAATTTATCTTTAAGATTGACTTTATTTGTAACACCTAAGTGTTGCAAATACAAGGATTTGGTTCCCCAATCTTGTACTATCGACAACTTTCTCATGAATGGTCTTCCCAAAATCATCTCATAGGCCTGGTTTTCTCCAAAGTCACATATGGCAAAAGTATGCTCAAACTCTATACCACAAGTACTGAGAGTTATCCCTTCTACAATCCTAAAGGTCTCTCTATGTGACCATCAGCCATCTGCAATTTCATTCTTGTTGGCCTTAGTGCTGGTTTGCCCCAATGCTTCCATAGGGAAGTGGTAGCAATTGCAACTCTTGCACCTGAGTCCAGGATAGCCTTGGTTTTTTAAACCTCATGGGTGATAGGGAGATAGGTGTTTCCTTCTTTTCCTTTGCTCATATCTCCCATCTTATCCAAGGGTATCTCTGGCACTGTTCTATGTGATCCTACCTGGGAATGAGGTTTTGCCATTTTTGGGACTTGATTAGCTATGTGTTTCTATAATTCTAGCTTAACTTTGAGTAGCTCTTCTAAAGTAAGATTACAGTGCACTTTAGTTTTCTTTACTACCTCTGTATATGACAGAGTAGAAGAGATGAAACATGGGAAGATTATATGTATTCACGCACATAAATTACATTGATATTGGCAATGAATGATTGCACAATGTGAGGGCAATAGAAGAGCTATAATGTGAGCTCAATATGCCACACAAATCCCTCTACAATCTTTGCTTTATCATGCTCTATCCACACGACTAGATAGTCCTCTTTTATATCCTTTTGTTGAAGCCAAGATTCACATTTGAATTCGAATCTTTACCTAAAAGTGTTCCAAAGTTTTAGGAATTAATTTTCTATAAATTCTCACCAAATAATTCATGGAAAGGTTCTCCTATGAGTTCATAATTGGAAGTGATTCCACATATGCACTTTCACAAGGAGTAAAAAACAATCTTTTACAAGAGATCATTCATGTGCTAATAGATGAATGAACATATGAACTTTAGGATAAGTGACCAAGCATTTGGTCTTGGATTAATTGTACCAATAGCTCCCCCTCAAGCCTAATATGCTTGGGCTTCAACTCTCTTTAATCTCCTGCAATCCAATCATCATCTTGGACCTGTTCAATTTAGTTCCATCCAAGGATTTAGTTAGAATATTTGCACATTGCAAGTTTGTTAATACATAGAAAAATTGTATGTCCTTGCTAAGTAGCTTCTCTCTCACATAATGATAATGCCCTTCAATGTGCTTAGTCCTTGCATGATATACAAGGTTAGCAACCAAATGTAGTGAGCTACTATTATCTCCAAAGATCATTGGAGTGTATGTATGTAGTCCCAAGTCTGAATAGAGTAGCTTTAACCACATTTCCTCTTGTGTTGCATTTGCAAGACCCCTATATTACGCTTCGATTGATGAAAGTGCCTCAATCGGTTGTTTCTTTGATGACCATGAAATCAACTTAGATCCTGCAAAAGATAAGTAGCCAGAGGTGCTCCTCCTATCATCTCTTGAGCCAGCCCAATCTACATCAAAGTATAGCTTGATATCCAAGTTAGATGTAAATGGATAAAATAGCCCTTTATTTATGGTACCCTTCAAGTACTTTATGATCCTTTTGGCAGCTTTCATGTGAGGTTTTCTTGGTGTATGCATGAATTGACTTAATGTTTTCACCCCATAGCATATATCCTCTCTTGTTAGGTTTGCATAATTGAGACTCCCAAAAAGACTTTGATAACTTGTAATGTCTTCAAGGAGCTCTCCTTCATGAGCATTGAGTTTGTGATTCAATTCCATGGGTGTACCTACAATTTTTGCATTCTCCATCTTGAACTTAACTAGTATATCATGGATATACTTTCTCTGAGTAATGAAAACACCAGAATATGTATAGACAATCTCTAAACCAAGAAAATATGTAAGCAACCCAAGATCATTGATCTTGAACTCCTCCTTCAATCTTCTTGATGCCATTGGCATCATTTCCTGTAATGATAATGTCATCCACATAAACACATAGATAAATAACCTGTGAATTAATCTTCTTAATGAAATGAAGAATATGCCTTTCCTGCAACAAAACCTTGGTCTTGCAAGTATGTGACCAGCCTATGGTTCGAATATCTAGGAGCTTGCTTTAAACCATACACTACCTTCCTTAATTTACATACATAATCAAGTTTGTCTTTGTCTTCATATCCAGGTGGTTTAGCCATGTAGACCTCTTTAGAGATCCACCCATTAAGGAATGCATTTTTAACATATAATTGGTACAAGTTCTGATTCTTTGAAGCAACAATACTTACTAAAACTCTGATAGTTGGCATCTTGGATACAACTGAGAAGGTCTCCTCATAATCCACTCCATGGGTTTGATCAAACCCCTTTGCTACTAGCCTTGCTTTATACCTAGTTATTGTGGCATCTGAATTCTTTTGCACTTTGTAACTCCACCTTGGATCCTATTACCTTCATGAATAGTTTTTTGAGAACCAAATCCCAAGTACTATTCTCTTAAAGTGCTTTAATTTCTTCCTGCATAGCTTCTTTCCATTCTTCTTTCTTGTTAGCTTCATCAAATGATGAAGGCTCCTCTAACATAGAATCTTTAGCCATGTATATAGAATGCTTGGTGACTAGTGATCTATCATAGCCATACCTTATAGGTTTCTTGCTTTCCGTTTGAGATATTCTAAGTGCTTGATTGGTTGACTCTAGAATGTCTTCCAATTTTTTGAACTTTGCTTTCGCCTTGGACTTCCAAGCTTCAAAATCAATTCGTTCTTCATCTTCTAAGTTGACATCCTCTGATGTATGTGGTTCTTCTTTGGTCAGATTTGGAAAATCGTTCTCCAAATCGTAGGATGTCTTTAATTTCCTTCATTCTATCAGTGAATGATGGAAATCCATCTCCCATTTTACCTTCATGTTGCTCTGATACCATTGTTGGAGGAGATGGTGGACACCTTCCAAGGATGAGATGGTACTGCAACTTCCTACTTCACACTAGCCAAAACTATGTTGAGGAGTGCAAAGTGGACCTCGTGAGCTTTCTAGGAAGCCCAAATAATCACCCAAGTACTTTGGAAGATGATCCTCAAATCATTGGATCAAAACAGATAAATTGGAGTTTCACTGTGAACCAAAAACTTGCTATTTTGGTTACTACACTTGCTTAGAGAAATACAGTACTCCTTTGCTGGTAATAGTTGGAAAAAAACCTTTTGGGAATATCTAATTGACTAAGATAGCTAACCTTCACATTCACTAGAAATGATCAACTATGCTCAGAGAATGATGCTTAGCGAAACTGAGATGCATATCGACATTTTAGGGAGTTAACCATATGCAGACCAAAGAGAAATGTTTTGAGCATATCTCAAGAATGGCTGAGGCAATTGGCATGAAACTTTCTAACATACAAATAGACTATAATCTACATCAATGTAAATCACTACAAATGATCAAGTACACACTGAGAAATAGATCAGAGAAGCTCATGGTTTGGAATAGTATATGACATAGTAGAAGAGATGAGACATGGGAAGATTGTATTTATTAATGCACATAAATTACATTGAGTTCGGCAGTTAATGATTACAAAATCTGAGGGCAATAAAAGAGATATAATGTGAGATCAATATGCCACACAAATTCCTCTGAAATCTCTGCTATATCATGCTATGTCCATGCAATTAAATACTCTTTTCTATAAATCATCACCAAATAATTCATGGAAAGATTCTCCTATGAATTTGTAATTCGAAGTGATTCCACATATGCACGTTTACAAGGAGTAAGAAGCAATCTTTTACAAGAGATCATTCATGTGCTAATACATGAATGAACATATGAACTTTAGGATAAGTGACCAAGAATTTATGCTTGTATTAATTTTAGTAACACTTTGTAGTGTTTGTCGTCCCTAAGAGACCTCTGTTCTGTACGGTTGTTGATGTAATATTGGATGCCTTCACTAGCCAACACGTGTTCATGTAGCCTTAATCCTTTTGACAAATCAGCTTGCAATGCATCCCAATTGATGGAACTAGGGATATTTGGTTATGAAATACTCTGAATACATAGCCTACTCACATGCAAAATAAATGATGCAGGTGTGTTGGTTTCAGTGCAAACACTCTAGATTAATACTCCCAAAAGCCTATAGTGGACATATCTTCAAAGGTTTTTTTGTAACAGGCTGGGAGGTATTTGATATGGGCATGCCATACATACACTACTCTAAGCTTAGAGTAGTGCTCATTTCATACACTAAATCATAGTTTCCATTTGTCAAGCCCGATAGAGCTACTTGTGGTGCTTGTGTATTGTGGAAAGTCTTGAGAACAATCTGCATCATATCCAAGATCTTCAGCATCATCTACACTAAGAGATCTGGCATTGGCTTCAACCAAGGGATCCAGTGGCATATAGTGGCCATCGTATAAGCAATTGAAGGTGGTCCTTGTGGTTGCACTATGTATGGATAGTTGAGCCATTCCTTGCACTGTGCATTGTTATATACTTTAATTGAAAATTCTTTCTAGGACCTGCATCTAGGAACGGGGCCATAACATGGGTTGTAAAGGAGATTTTTGGGTAAGTTTCTAAGAGTGTTTACGACCAGGTCAATTGATAAATATTACCTTTCTGTGCTTTTGGTGGTAAGTCTTTTGGCTAGAATTGCATCACAAATGTGGGTGTCTTCCCCATGACTCTCTTAATTTTGGCATTATAATTAGCTAGAATTGCAAAATATTGCCTATATTGAAGTTCAGATGCCATGATGAGTCATCTAAGTGCCAAGTGTTGGAAATAGCTGGATTGCAGCATCCTTTCTTCTATAACCGTTTCTTCTATGATTCACATGGCCTGATTTTGCACCATTCTACGATCTTCATGAGTGCACCCAACGTGTTCCACTTGTTTTAACCATGGGGGTCGTGGAGCTTCAAATTTATCTTGGCCTTCGTCAGTTATTCGTCCACCAGGAATGGGTTTTGTATCATAATCATCTTCAAACATTTGTTCCATGACAATGGAGACTATTCCTTCTTTTGGGGGGGCCTCAAATAGGGATGGTGGTCTTTCATATTCTAATAGCCTTGTTTGTAGTTTTATGACTTTTTTTTGTAGTTCCTATAGCATTATTGAGTCGGTAATGATTGAAGAGGTTGATATGGTGGTTTGTGGGACAACTGTAGCATCTGACTTTCTTTGCTACTGTAGTTGATCGAGTTCTTTTGATAGCTTGTCATGGGCCTTGAGCAGGTTAGCATAATCTTTTAGGATAATTTTGATGTTCTCAGGGGGCACAACTTGAAACTTTGATGGACTTATGGTCGCTCCTGGTGTGCTCTCTATGGTTGCTTCTAAATTTTCTTGATTTTAGAGTTGCAAATGCCTATTCTCTGCCTGAACTGCTATGAGATGCCTTCTTAGTAGCAGCATGTTGCGCTCGAGTTTAGAGTTGCATTCCATTTTTGTTCATAGATGATCTTCGACTTGTTGTATGGCTTCTTGGTCTATGTTTTGAAACTTTGCCTCTAATGTGATATGGGCTTCTCATAACGTATGAAACTGCATTTGTAGACTTTCATTGTCTTCCTCAAGTGTTGTTATCTGTAGTTGAAAGTTTGCAAAGCAATCGTGAAATGTCCTATTGTGTGCCTCCAATTGCTGGTATCATATTTGAAGTTGCATCATACACTCAATCATTTCATTAAATGCAATATCCATAGATGAAGATGTAGTTCTTGTCTTCTATGCTAAGTCCTTTCGTATATCAAAGGTCAATATGGTTATTGCAAAAGGAAGCATAGTTGGCTTACTTTATCCTTTATTTGTATCACAGAAAGAACACTTGTTAGTTGTTACTGAACAGCCTATGGCTTGTATTTGGCATGGTTGTTTGGGCCATATATCTCATAGTGGAATGGAAAATCTTTCTCTTTCTAGCTACTTACCTATGTTATCTTTCTCCGATTTTTCATTTTGTGAGCATTGTCAATATGGAAAGCAAACCATAAATGTGCATAGAATGCACATTGACTCTTCAATTCAGCCCTTAGATCTCATTCATACAGATGTGTGTGGTCTTATGCCTGCTAGGTCCTTAGGTGGTTCTGTTTACTTTGTCACTTTCATAGATGATGCTACTAGAAAAGTCTAGGTATATCCTATCAAACTGAAGGATGAGATATTCCCTACTTTCAGAAAATGGCATGTTTTAGTTGAGACTGAAAAAGGAACTAAGCTTAAGGATTTACATTCAGATAATGGGGGTGAGTCTACCTCACATGAATTCAACCTTTTTTGTTAGTCTAGAGGGATTTGTAGAGAGTTTATAGCTCCTTATACCCAAGTACAGAATGGTGTAACTGAAAGGATGAATAGAACTATTCAAGGTAGAGTAGTTTCTATGTTGCATCATGTAAACCTCTTACGAGGCCTTTGGCCAGAAGCAGTATTGACTGCAGTTCATTTGATTAACCTTTCACCTAGTATTGCCAAAGGTTTGAAAGTGGCACAAGAGTTATGGATAGGGAAGCCACCATATTATGATCATCTTCAAGTTTTTGGGTGTGAAGGATATGTTCATATACCCAGGAGTCTTAGACAAAAGTTGGACCATAAGTCAAAGAAATGCATTTTTCTTGGATATGGTGGAGAAGGACAATTTGGATATCTCTTATGGGATGTTGAAACACGGTCAGTGATCAGAAGTAGTGATGTCATTTTCAATGAGTCTAAGATGCATAAACAACCCATTAAGGAGGTTGAAGTGAGAAGAGTGGTGTTTGAGGATACTACTCCTCTAGTTAGCATGCATAAAAATGTTGCACAGAGGGACGTTCAAGAGAATGTCCGATTAGATCAATTTGCACATGTTCTTGTTCAACAACCATTCAGATGCTCTACACGTGTCTCACATCCACTTGATCGATATGTTCTAGGTTTAGATTTTGTTATGCTAACAAATGCCGGTGAGCCCTCTTGCTACAAAGAGGCTATGCAGAGAGAGGATCATGTCAAGTGGGAGTGTGCCATGAAGAGTGAGTTGGATTCTATTCACAAGAATGCTACTTGGGGTTTAGTACCTTTGCCATGTAAATGGGTATATAAGCTAAAATTCACATCAGATAGTGCTTCCCGACTACCATATGCATGTTGCTTGGATTCGTTGCAATGGAGGGCTTAGAGCTAGCCCAAATGGATGTCAAAACTAATTTCTTGCATGGAGATCTTACAGATGAGATCTATATGGAACAACCAGAGGGTTATGTAGTTCCTGGCAAGGAAAGTCTAGTTTGTAAGCTGAAGAAGAGCTTCTATGGACTTAAACAGTCCCCTAGACAATGGTACCAAAAGTTTGATGCTTTTATGAAGTCTCAAGGGTATTCTCGAAGCAATGAGGATCATTGTCTCTACACAAAGAGACGCTCAGATGCTATCTTGATATGCTTGATAATTAATGTCGATGATATGTTGATTGCTGGGAAGTTCTCTCATGACTTGTCAATTCTCAAAAAGAAGTTGAGTTAGACATTTGATATGAAGGATTTGGGGGATGCCAAACATATTCTTGGCATGTGCATTGATGCATATACTTGTGTCAAAGTGAGTACATATCCAAATCACTTCACAAGTTCAATATGCAGGGTGGAAAGTCATTGACTACACCTTTACCCACATATGTGAAATTGATCAAGGATGATTGCCCCAAATCAAATGAGGAAAAGGAATTCATGACCAAAATTCCCTATCAGTCTACTGTTGGTAGTCTCATGTATGCTATGGTAGCTATGAGACCAGACATTGCATTTGTAGTGGGAGTTGTGAGCAGATATATGTGTAATCCTGGCAAGAAACATTAGGAAGTGGTCAAGATGATTTTGAGATATCTGAGTGGCACTAAGAACAAGTGTCTATGCTAAGGTAGAGGGAAAGCATCCATTGTTGGTTACATAGATTCTGACTATGTTGGTTGTGTAGACAATCGTAAGTCTACATCAGGGTACATTTTTCATTTTGCTGGAGGTGCTATCTCTTGGAGATCTCGTCTTCAAGAATGTACAATTGTTTCCACCACAGAAGCGGAGTATGTTGCAGCAAGTGAGGCATGTAAGGAAGCATTGTGGCTCTCTCGTCTTGCTTATGAGATGGGTTTACCTCAACATGTACCTTGTTTTCTCAGTAACAGTCAGAGTGCCATTACTTTGGCTAAGAATCCGATCTATCATGCAAAGACCAAGCACATTGAGGTGAGGTATCACTTCATTAGAGATTGCTTAGCGACTGAGCGCATTATTCTTGAGAAGATTCACACTCAAGATAATGCTACAGATGCTTTGACTAAAGCTCTATCACGTGATAGCTTTCAACACTGTTGTCACTTGATGGGGGTTACTTGATTCATGATCTTACACAATCACTTGTATATTGTGTAACATGCCCATCAGGTGGGAGGTATAATTTGTATACTTACACTCAGGTATCCTTTATCATTCTTTATTTTTTCTCCCATAGTTACTTTGGCCATATTGGCCTTTAGTGGGAGATTGTTGTAAAAGGCCAAATGTCCACCGGACACTTCTTTGTAAATGTTCTTAATAAAACATATAGTCAATCACAGACTGTAAATTCGACCACATGTGCAAGACCTAAGAAGGATGTCTTCGTGCTCCTTGTGTACTGTGTATTTTTGCGTATTCTACAGCCTCTGTGCGGAGTACTCTTTGCGGCCTTGGGAGCTCGGTTTTCTACTTCGAGGATATCATCGTGGAGCCCTCGATAAAGAGAGGGCACCGTGGTGCATCACCATCAAATTACTTCATCAATGATGCCCTAGATGAATCACTCATGTGCTCTAGTACCAATTGTTAGAGTTTGAGGTTTGTGGAAGCACATGAACAACACAAGAAAGAAATAGAAGCTTGGAGCACAACACACAGTACTGAATGTATTACCAGGAGAATGTACAAAAAAAAGTGAACCATTAGGGCTATAGGCATATAAACATTAGGGGGGGTTTCGGAACACATTTAACCGGAACGTTATGTGATGTGTAATGAGAGTATAATGACTTGGAAATATTCACTCGCACATCCAACCTCGTAAAATAAAGGGATCCATCATGAAAATTTCGTGGATATGTCTAGCCAGATTTGAACTCAGGACTTCCTCCGAGAGCTTCAACGTATCAACCACTAGACTACTCGATTTTGGACTCCTTTTCATTTCCTTTAATAAATAAACTGTTGACATTTTGAAAAGAAAAATTGTGCCGCCGCTCTGTGAGAGAGCAGGAAATTCACTTGCCGGAAGCAATGCACACTATCCATTAGGCTGATGAAGGGGTGCGAGCGCGTGTTGTCAAAGCAGATGCCATACGATCACGGAGGTTTGGATGGCTAATCTCACATGCATGTACAAGGCATTATATCAACGACTGCTACCCTAATCCTCTAATGCGCCTCACTTTCTTTACAGGCTCGAGTCGCTCACCTCGACCTAGCACGTTCTTGCTTCAGATATCGAGCAAGTCGCAGCTGACGCCGTCACCTCCCTGCACGACTTCATGAGAGGCCTTCATAAGTTGATGCCTTCCTCTGGTTCTTGTTTAAAAGAACAATCGATTCTAGCGTTCATGTACATATGGTTTCTCCGCCGGGAAATTCGACAGAGAGGAGGAAAGGGAGATATCTCCTGTGTTATCCTCTGTCAAGGCACATATGACATACGTTCACGCAGCCTCGCCCACAATGACGATATAGCAAAAGCATCAGCGTCATTAGTAGTGGCGATTACTTAGGATAGAGCAGAATTAGCATCAATTTTGAGGGTGTAATGGCCTCCATTTATGTAATGATGATCAAGGTGCTACCTTGGCTGGCAGCGCTTCTCGTAAGTGCATTGCTAATGCCTCTTCAAATGAGTTTATCAGAGACAGTTGTACCATTGCCATCTACCACTCGCCATCGAAATTTTCTGCAGTTTCCTCGTTCACAAGCAGAAAATGAAGTTGTCAATCTACCCAAACTCCATCCAGAGCAGCATGTTAACGCCTACAGGTATAAACACACACACACACACTTGCGCTCACACACATTTTGCTCGAGGCGGTGTATGTACACCGATGTGGAGCAACAAATTTCCTTATGTGAATTTTTATTGAAAGTATGAAAGCTTACGAACTGCATTTTGTTGGCTAAGGCTGCATGCAGATGCGCGCTTGTTCTTGCACGCTGTCGCCTCTGCTTAAGTAAGTTATTTTTTCCTGTTATCAGCTTGCTCGACGAGAGTCTGACGGGGATGACTGAGCCCGCAAATGGTATGTTACGAAGACAGTTGTCGCAGAAAGAGAAGCACAAAAGGAAGAGGAATAAGAAAAGCAAGATCGAGAACTTTCCTGCATACGATGAACCACAGGACTGGCAGAAGAAGGCGAACAAGGTTAAGGAAGAAGGTTCAGATGTATTCACGTCATCGACGCGAAGGGTAAGCAAGATGGACAAGGAGAACATACTGCGCGAAGGGACAAGGGAAATAACAAAGGAAAGTAATACAGTAATGACGAACGAACCATGGAGCTCATATCTTGACAGTGGTCCTGGAAGCGGAGGAGAGAATGGAAGCGCAACGATGAACATCATCGACAACTGCTGGCGGGGGGATCCGGACTGGAGGAATAATCGCATGCATTTGGCAGACTGTGCCATTGGCTATGGTTCCGATGCGCAAGGCGGGAAGGGAGGCGACATCTACGTCGTCACCGACCCCAGCGACAATCCTGTCGACCCCGCGCCGGGGACCCTTCGTTACGGAGTGGTTCAAATGCAGCCCTTGTGGATCATATTCGAGGGGGATATGAGCATCACCCTGGAGAACGAGCTCATCGTCACCAGCTTCAAGACCATTGATGGACGTGGAGCTCGTGTAGAGATCTCGAATGGTCCTTGCATCACCATCCAAGACACGCAGCACGTTATCATTCACGGTCTGAGCATTCACCATTGCACTCCAGGTACGACAACCTCAGTTAACATTTGTATAAGCATCGTCTCTCTCTCTCTCTCTCTCTCTCTCTCTCTCTCTCTCTCTCTCTCTCTCTCTCTCTCTCTCTCTCTTTGGATAAATAGAGAGAGTTTTAATCAAATGTGATTGCCTGCAGGAAAGCCTGGACGCGTAATGAGCTCAACCGAGCATGTCGGGGAGAGAACTGGCTCTGATGGAGATGCCATCGCCATTTTTGGAGGAAGCCATATCTGGATTGACCATAACTACTTAGCGGAATGTGCTGATGGTTTGATCGACGCGATCCATGCTTCGACGTTCATCACAATTTCGAATAACTTCTTCACTAATCATGACAAAGTGAGTTCCTCCTATTCGAATGCAGTCGTAACAAGATTATTTTGACCTGAAGAGTTTCTCCATTATAATACTCAGGTCATGCTACTTGGTCATTCCGACGGTTACCCAGAAGATACAGTTATGAGAGTCACTGTGGTGTACAATCATTTTGGCCCCGGGTTGGTACAGAGAATGCCCAGGTATGTGACCATAATATGCCGTCAGAAGTTTATAGACTCTCAGAAACGCATTGCTCTTGCACCGCCATCTCGTTGGATGAAAAACACTAAAGCTTAGCTCTTGATGTAGATTCTGAACATTTATCATCGCAGATCTAACATCATTTGCCTCATTTATGGACTGTCAGAAAGGCATTGCTCCTGCACCGCCATCGCTTTAGATGAAAAACACTAAAGCTTAGCTCTTCATGTAGATTCTGAACATTTCGAGCGGTTACTTATCATGGCAGATCTAACATCATCTGCCTCATTTCAGGTGCCGTTATGGACGCTTCCATGTGGTTAACAACAGATACACGAAATGGGAAATGTACGCGTTAGGAGCCAGCGCGGATCCAACGATTTTGAGCCAAGGAAATTATTTCCTAGCTCCTGATGATTACAGATTCAAACAGGCAAGTGTACATTCTGCTCATAAGGATAATGATCATGGAGAACTCGGAAACACAAATTAATGTGCATCGAATCATGTACTATTGCTTAGTTCTGTATTCGCGCATGCGATCCGTTTTGCGCATAATCTGTCTATCTCCTTCCTATCGGAGTAAATTAACTGATATCTTCCTTCAGTATGAATTAATACATTACTAATCAAATTTTAATTCGCTTCTTCAACAGGTTACAAAGCTTGAAGGTTCGAGGGAGACCGCGAACTGCGATTGGAGATCACAAGGCGACCTGTTCCTCAACGGAGCATTCTTTGGAGAGTACGGCACAAGCTCTTACTCCCCAAATTATGGAGCCTCTGATCTGGAAAGTTTCGACGCGTATCCGGCCATATCAGTTCCGATGCTAACTGCAGACGCAGGACCACTCAACTTGAACTAGATATTCCCAAAGCATTTTACGCCATTAATTAATCAATATGCTTGAAAGGATCTCAATAATTTTCCAACCCATCTTATAAGTTGACACGCGCTGATTAAGATTTTCCTTTCAAATTTCGAAATTTATCCCATGAAACTGAAATAAACTCAATCAAACAGAAATAAGCTTGCATTTGTCCAATTCAATCAAACAGAAGTAAGCGCGGAATCGAATACAGCAATACTAGAACGAAGCATTTTGCGGAATTTACCTCCCAAACCCCTGAAAGATAAAAAGCTTACTGAAGATGCTGGAACTTAGATTAATTAATCTACCTTAGATTTTATGATCATTGCTACAAGATCTTTGTACCTTCATAAATCAGCTTATGAAGAAACACTCTTTGAATATGTAGCATTCAAATTATGAAATGTAACATGCCACAAACAATCTTTCATTCGGGTGGCTGTTTCCAAAATCTTTTATTGTTTTTAATTTTATTCTGCAGTACTATAAATGAGGTTTTAATTTATCATTCTAACCCCCAATTCGTGCTTAACAATTCTTCAGTAAGTAATTTTACAAATATCATCGAACAAGAAATCGCATATTATGTCAATTATGTCAATTACCTGAATCTCTATAATCTGAAGATTAGATTTTTTTTATTTTTTTTTTCCATGTGCGTTAGTGCTTAATGTGCTACACATGATAGTGATGTTTTTCACTTCATTTCTTTGTATCGCAATAATTCTGATCTGTTATATATCTTTCTACATTATATAACTTAGTATTAACACTACGTTTTATACTCCTTAAATCCTTCTTTCCATGTGTTCTCACTGCCCTAACTACAAGAATTGGTTTTAGGGGGGGTTAATGTTGACACGTAGCCTTACTTATATTTCTACAAGATTTTTTTACAATTGGGAGTTTTATGTACACTTTTCCAAAGCCTCAAAAACGAAGTTTCAAAAAGAATTTATTGTTTGATTATGTAGCTCTTTTCCAAGTTGTTTTCACTTATAATAGAAATGCCGTAAAGTGTTTGATAAGTATTCTTGAGATCCATGTAGCACTTTTATTCGGTTTCTTTAGATAATGTGGAGCGATATGCATAGTTTTGGAACACACCTTTCGATAAGTTATTGTTCAAATCATACACCCGCACGTTGATGTTCTTCACACGTTGCCTTACTTATATTTCTACAAGATTTTTTATCGTTGGGAGGTTCATGTACACATTTCCCAAGTTTCAAAAACGAAGTCTCAAAATGAATTTATTGTGTGATAATGTAGCTCTTTTCGACGTTGTATTCACTGATAATAGAAGTGCCGTAAAGTGTTCCATAAGTATTCTTGAGTTCCATGCAGTACTTTTATTCGGTTTCTCTAGATAATGTGGACCAATATGCATAGTTTGCAAATAAACGTTTCTATTAGCTATTGTTCAAATCATAGATCCACACACAATGAACATAACGACATCAAAGTAGAACTATCTGCACACTAGATGGTATTTCTTCCGAGTAACTGATCGATGGAATGAAGACCACATGGTGCGAAATGGGAGTTCAAGGATCCATAACGAGAGAGAGAGAGAGAGAGAAACCGCATGCATAGGTCTTGACACACACATGCATGGAAACACTCATGAGTAGATAAGAGGCAATGTGCTCCAAGGAAATTTTGTGTTGCTTAAGATAAGAGTATAAATCTCACAAGAGTTCTAAACCCAAGAATATAACTTCAAGAGAGCCAACCCAAAAAGATGAGGGCTCATTCACTTTTATAGTCTCTAGAAATGTTATTCCCACATTGTAATTCTGCCATGTCTTTCAAAATAATGTCCAAAGGCTACTTGGAGGTCTAAACAATATCAAAAAAATATGAAAATTTGTGTGCATGATGCACATGAAGCTTGAATACTACTTGTCCTTTTTACTAGCTTGATTCGGCATGTGATGCAAAAGATAAGGCAAAAAACACTTGATATATGTCTCCTTCCTCCCTATTCATTGTAAAGAGTTGAAAGCTATAGATCATAGGAACTAATTTCAACAGAACTTTTGACAAAACAAGAGATTCGTGATGTGCATTCTGAGATTGCACTGCTTGACATTCTCTAAGAGGAAGCATGAACTATTTCGATGCGGATTTCTGGAAGAAATAGACCTTTTAAACACCAACACAACAAATACACATTCAAGAGGATATTCTCACTATTCAAAGGATGGTCCCTAGGCCATAAATATCATGAATAATTTCCATATAAAAAGCAATCAACTAACCAATTTTCTTGATAGATCTCAATAATTTTGCAACCCATCTTATAAATTGACACGCTCTGATTAAGATTTCCCTTTCAAATAACGAAATTTGTCCCATGAAAATGATTCATGCCCAATCTTTCTGTTGGTATCCTGATTATTATGTTATTAATACAATACAAAGCTCAAATAATTTGTCCAACTCAATCAAACAGAAACAAACACGGAATCGAATACATATCCAGCAATACTAGATCGAAGCATTTTGTCGAATTTAGCTTCCAAACCCCTGAAAGATTAAAAGTTTACTGAAGTATTAATTAATTACTGAATAGTAAAAGCTTACTGAAGATTAAAAGCACTCAATATGACATAGGTATTCCTAATAAATAATCTACCTTAGATTTTATGATCATTGCTACAGGATCGTTGTACCTTCATAAATCAGCTTATGAAGAAACACTCTTTGAATATGTAGCATTCAAATTTATAAAATTTAACATGTCACAAACAATCTTTCATTCGGGTGGCTGTTTCCAAAATCTTTTATTGTTTTTTAGTTTATTTTGCCGTACTATAAATGAGGTCTTCTAACCCCCAACTCGTGCTTAATAATCCTTCTACAAGTAATTTTACAAATATTATCGAACAAGAAATCGCATCGCAACTACAAGATGCTTCATATTATCTCAATTAGCTGAATCTCTATAATCTGAAGATTAGATTTTTTTTCTTTTTCCCCATGTGCGTTAGTGCTTGATGCTACTACACATTTCCTTGTATCGCACTAATTGTAATCTGTTACATATCTTTTCACATTATATAACTTATCAATAACACTATGTTTTATACTCAACTCCTTTTTTCTATGCTGTTCTCATTGCCCCAACTACAAGAACTGGTTTTAGCGAGGATTGTTGATACATTGGCTTTATTATATTTCTACAAGATTTTTTTATCGTTGGGAGGTTCAGGTTCACTTTTGGAAAGTAAAAAAAACGAAGTTTCGAAAAGAAAATTCAAAAACGAAGTTATTGTGTGATTATGTAGCTCTTTTCGAAGTTGTATTCACTAATAATAGAAGTTCTGTAAGGTTCTCTAAAAGTATTCTTGAGATCCATGCAACACTTTTATTCGGTTTCTCTAGATAATGTGGACCAATATGCATAGTTTTTAAATACACCTTTCTATTAGCTATTTTTCAAATTCACACACTAAGATAGTATTTTTTTTCTGAGCAACCGATCGATGGTATGAAGACCACATGGTGTAAAGTGGGAGTTCAAGAATCCACAATGAGAGAGAGAGAGAGCAAGCGCAGCCATAGGTGTTGACACAAACATGTATGGAAACACACTCATGATTAGATAAGAGGAAATGTGCCCCAAGAAACTCTTGTATTACTTAAGATAACAGTAAAAATTTCATAAGAGTTCTAGACTTCAAAATATTACTTCAAGAAAGCCAACCCAAAAAAATGATAGATCTTTCAATTTCATAGTTTTTAGAAAAGTTGTTCCCACTTTTTAATTCTACCCTTTCTTTCAAAATAATGTCCAATGACTATTTGGAGGTGTAAACGATATCAAAAAATATGAAAATTTGTTTGCATCATGCACATGAAGCTTGAATACTAGTTGGATTTTTTACTAGCTTGATGTGGCATCTAATGCAAAAGATAGGGCAAAGAGCACTTGATATATGTCTCCTCCCTCCCTATTGGTTGTAAAGAGTTGAAATCTAGAGACCATAGGAAATAATTTCAACAGAAATTCTATCAAAACAATAGATTTGTGATGTGCGCTCTAACGTTGCACGGCTTGACATTATCCAAGAGGAACCATGAGCTGTTTCAATGGGGATTTTGAAAAGATATAGACCTTTGAAACAACAAAAACAACAAATACACATTTAAGAGTATATTCTCACTATTCAAAAGATTTTCCCTTGATAGGCCATAAATATCATGAATCATTTACATAGGAAAAGCCATGTAACTTCTTTTTATTATATGGCCTATTTGTTCTATAGTTAGCTTGTATCTTCTAACTTAGAATGTCAACCACTTCACTCGATCTAGTTCTGAATTTAGCTAAGCTATCCAAAGGAGGAGCATGATGCCACTTAAGGCCTTTGGTAGGATCATAAAAAAGAGGAACAAGGAAGATATGGAGGTGGAGAGAGAGGGAGAGAGAGAGAGAGGAGAGGAGAGATATGCAATCTTGCATGGGAGCCTCAAAACCCCCATAAATGATCTTCTTGAGGATGCTCTCTAAATGATATTTGTATATGAATATACGGGTAACGTTACATGACCCTTACATCCCCACATTCTTCCACTTAAGGGTCAATGTGACCATAAGTGGCAACACATGTACATACAAAAAAGGATGTAGGAATATACAATAACGTACAAGAAGAGTCTAGATTGCAACCCATACCAATCAACCTACACCAACTACCTCAAACAATGTGCATCTATGCACCTCAAACTACTCTAGACTTGTATAGATAAGAGTCGAGCTCACATCTGATTGATGCAAGAACTGATGAATTTCCAGGATGGCTCCCACTTACTCTAGGAATATGTGAATCATTGAATAACTAACAATTTCAAGTGAAAACACTCCAATAGCAACTGCAATGTCTATTATCAAGAATAACAACTTGTAGATCGGAGTCATAAATGCTAGTGAAACTTGTGTTATCTTGGCTAATCTAACCATGAAAACCACACCTTTATACAAGGCATGCAAAGCACCATTTTCAATAACAAAATATCCTAACATATCCGTGCCCACAGTTGGCATGAGAAAACGCAAAGAATGATTGCATAAGTGCTAAATCCTTAACATCCAAATGGGTCGTCATTATCAACCAAGTATATGTCTAACTATGCACCCTAAGAGCTAATATTCTCTACCATTCATTATGTATAGTAAAAGCTATACTTCTCTACCACACCAAGTGTATAAACATGCTCCACATGAGCTTATTGCAAAACATCAACATCAAGATGAAACCAATGTTCAAACTCTAAATGAGTGTCATCATAATGCTCTATTGGAGCATCCATATCAATCCAAATGATCATCCAAAGTGTGCTCCATATGAGAATCCATATGATCAAAAAATTCATGCTCTCATAAGCATCATGAACATCCATTCCATGGTCTACATGTGCATCCTTTCGAGCATCTGATTCGTGCCATTTATGTGCATCACGAATATCAAAAGACCGATATGCAGGTAGATAAAATGAGACATGAAGAGTCTCACACGGCACATAATGCTGAAATCCCTCTGAGAAGATACTCTTTCACTCTCTCATGGAGTACTTGCAATGCATACTCATGCCCAATCCTTACAGCTCTTATAAGCATAAGCTATCCCAATTGCAACTGAGAATGGTCCTCACCAAGGAATGCATAACACTGGCCGTGCTATGAATGACTTACTAAAATCAATTTCATAAGGAATGAAGGCACATAACATAAATGTATGATGGAGTCATATATACATGTCATGTAGACTCTATCATAATACACTACTTGTTTGTTAATGCTTTGTCAACAATAGAGGATCGATTGAAGCTATTGAATTCTTGTTTGACCAAGAAGCACGCGGTTAGTATTGTAGAGTTAGCAATAGGAAAGCTTATCAAGATGCAAGTAATTAAAGATTTTACGTGTAGATGACAAGATATTATCACTCCTAGAGATGTGCAGATGGTATATGATGAAGCTCGCTTTAATCCTAAAGGATCGATTGCATTGTATAATCTTTCAAAGGATGCATTATGTAGTAAACTAAGTCTATGATATGACTCTCTAGCAAGATCAGACAGATGTGGAATCGGATACAGTTAGGTCACTCGTGTGTATAGCCTAATGGTTAAGTCCCAAGGTCGTCAAAGAGGAGGTCTTGGGTTCAACTTCCATGTGGAGCATGGAAAGAGAGTTAAGTTTAGTGAGACTTAAGTCAAGTGGCAAGTACACCTACCTCTAGTGGGCTCTAGTGGAAGGTGCTAAAGTAGTGTTGGATATCACACCAACCACTAGTGGACTCTAGCAAAAGATGTTTAAGGAGTGGTGGAGATCATGCATGCACTTGTTGACTCTAGTTACATTTGTGGTCCTAGTTGAATCGAGCAGCTATATAGAGAGGCATAAGGTTGGAAGGAGACTCATCTCTCTAACACATGTTGGCCCTAATAGTTCGTTTTTTGCATTGGTATCAGAGCTCTAGGAAATTTTCCATGGCGATGTTAGTGATCCCATCATCTTCATCACAAATTTCCATCTTATCACAATTTTCGATCCTATGCAAGTTGATCTCTTAATCACCTTTCTCGTTGGCACAAGGAAAAGAAAAGGATTCCCTCCCGAATCCAATTTGCGTATTTCTTTCTGTGCCACAACAAATCTCGGCGAAAGGACACAATGCGAACTTGTTTTTTTTCCAGTGTTAGAACACTTCCCGCAAGGAGAGAAGTGCTATACCCGGTGCGCCACAAATCCATGCGCTTGAAAAATTGTCAAGCACTATGCTACGCTGATTTGCACGTACCATATCACAAGACACGAGAACAAAATTGGATGACACCAGCCGAGAAGATGAGCCTGTGCAATATCGAGTCTACGTCGTCTTGGAGGAAGTCGTTTGTTTTTTTTTTTTTAAATAAAGGAAGTTCCGCTTTAGCTTACTCTCTCGGACTTGAATTGATTAAAAGAAAAGTACAAGAGAAGAGGATTAGTGCCCATGGGATCCCTCGAATCCCACAATGCGGGGGTAGCTTTTACAGAGTTTAGATGACATTACACAGCAGGTAAATCACCTTCTCATCACCCGCATACGGGGCCGACATGGGTTTAAGCTTGTTGTTGATCAAATGGAGCACTTGATGATGCCTAAAGGGGGGGATTTCTTACAATTAGCGATCCTTTTGCCAAGGAGGAACAATGATTTCTCAATTGACCACTCTTTGGGGGAGTCACAAAAGTTACGAGCACATGGGGATAGACCTCATATGTGTATTCACTCCGAAAGGTTTTAACTTTCTGCCCCTTTTACACCCAAGAGGTTATGAGGTCTGATGCCTCTCATTTCCTATGAAGGAAAATATGAATTGGAAGCATGTGAGTGTGCACAACACTTCTTCCCTAACCAACATCTTGGTTTGAACCCGATCAAGTCCGTTTTTGCCCATTCATGCATCCGAGAGCTATCTTAGCTCTTTGCTTTATCAAGTGATTAGGATGGGAGGGATCAACGTTGAGTCTTTATTCATGCCATAGAAGCCATGATGGAATCTTCTTCTTTGATCTTCTAAGGGAGGCAATAAGGGAATTTCCTCTTTGCATCGAGTTTAAAGGAGATGTACTTTCCACTTCACATGCACAACATAAAGCAAGGAAATTGAAGCTAATGAAGATAGTGAATGGCTCTTCCTATGGACCAAAGGATGGATGTGGCATGCAAAATCATATCAACAATGGTTGTTAACATATGCATTTGCATATAACCACATGCATTAGCATGTATAAGGGACACGATTGTTTACTAAGTCAATAAATGAATGTACTTTCATACTAGTAGCTTACTTTTTAAAGCTCAAGTTTGACATTTGGGAAAACAAAAAACTAGCCCATTGCAAAGTTGTGCTAGCTACAACCTTGCAAATCAAGTAACTTAGATTCCTTACGAAGGTGATACTAAGGTATCACGTACTTAATGAACAATATGCTAGATGTCTTGCTAAGCAAAAGTAGGCATAAGAAGAAATTCAAGCATTTACTTTTCTTTCCATCTTCATAGGCAAGACCTAGGGGGGAATGTGTTGATATATTTTGTTAGTGATGTTTATGAACACATTTAGGACTATCGAGGAAATTTTTTGCTTCTTTAGGAGGTTTCGCCCCCATCTTGTATATATGCCTATAACCCTAATAGTTCAGTTATATTTGTACATTCACTTGGTAATACATAGTGTGCCCCAGCTATTCTCCAAGCTTCTTCTTCTTCGTTGTGCTATTCATATGCTTTCATAGACCTCAATCTCCAATAATATGGACTTCCCCATAGCTTAGATGAGTAGAAAGCTCCTCTCTACATAAAGAGTTTATATGAGTTCTGACAGAGAAGGACTAGGCATGGTCTATGTAGTAGAGCTTATTCGCACATAAATTCAAGCTCTTTATACACCATTAGTCTCTAATATGCCTCATCAATAAGCCTTGTGCTATACAAAAGTTAGTATGATGGTTCTCTCTGCTTGTGGAGTATGATTTTGAAGTGGTAATAAAAAAGGGAAGTACACATGTAAGAGTAGGTCATTTTTCAAGAATAAAAAGTGCTAACTCCATTGAATAAATACATGATAACTTAATTGAGACTTACTTTTTCACTGGGTATCTAGATGGGTTGAGTTGGTAGCACCCGTTTTATTCATTGGATTAGTCCACCTCTATGTACAATTCAAGAAAGAGGATTTCATGAATGCTAGATATTTGCAAATTAATGCTGATTGCTTATACATTAGAGAGACAATTGGAATCCCTTCTTGTTATGTGCTAGAGGATGATCACTTTGTACCAAATTTCAGACTAGAAAGATATTACAAATGGAATGAATTTGAGGTACCCACTTTGGTAGATAACTCAATTAAAGCTGCAATGGGCATCTAGACTAATGAAAAGAGACATAAACATTATATCAATGCCCATATAATTTATAGGAAGGAGACCTTATACTTGTTTAGACCTTTTAGGAATATACTAATAAGTTGCACGATTTAGGAAATGGACCTATATTATCCATTGCATATCACCTAGGGGAGCCATCCAACTAGCCACACTAGAAATTGATGTTTTTCCTAACACGTTAGTGATAGTAGAGTCAAATTCTACCAAGAACCCCTCATTGTAGACATCGTAAGACAATTACAACTAGAAAATAATAGAAAAGAAGAGTAACTGCACATCAGAACACAATCTCAGGCAGAAACCTTAGAGGATTTCCACAAAACATGGTTTCTCTTGAAGCAACTGGGTCAGAATATGTGCTCTAATTTACAAAAAAAAAATCAGAATGTAGTAATTAGTTGAACCGTAAGTCTTTGCCACATACTCCAAGTAAATTGCAATACAAAGCCAATCCAAGAAATGAAACCCCCAATAGCTATTGAGTTCGGGCACGCCTCTAGACACATGCTTAGATTTTTTATAGACATGGGTTTTATAGCTGAGGTGATTTCATCCATTTAAATAAAATGAGAAGAAATGCCAAGGTTGTAAATAAGGAGAGATGGTTGAAGGATCTTAGTGCGCGCATAGAATGGAATATTGTGGTCATAAGAACGAACTTGGCATTTGCTTCTCATCTCATCTATGAACAAGGGTATAATATGCTTGATGTACCAATTATAGAAGCTACAACACATCCCCATGCATCCTTGGATGCATAATCTAGGCTACATGTAATTATGTCCCTAGTTATGGATGACTCTCACATTTGTGGGCCAAGGTCCTCCCAAGAGAAATGGAAAACCTCTTGTTTCAAGCGCGAGTCTATATCATGGTCTCTCCCATGGTGTTAGGAGTATTTATTTTAATATTTGATTTCATAGGTTCTCTGAAATCAAAGTTTTGGAAATTATGGGGATGAGGTAGCAATTTTTTGTCCACATTTTTAGGGTATTTCATATAGAAAACTTATTTTCATAGTCTTTATACATTTAAATTTTTCTATTTTTCAGTGCTTGTTAAACATTTATATGTTGTTTTCTTTTTGTGAAATTAAGGTACATAAAAGATTGGTTGTGAGATCTATAATTTGACAAAACACAAAATTGAACCCTTCTAAAAGATGGTATAATGAGAACTTAGCATTAATCCAAAATTCTTCATTATGACATTTGTGATATTTTGCCATATATATATATATATATATATATATATATATATATATATATATATATATATATATATATATATATATATATATATATATATATATATATATAGAGCCATGCATACATTGTTTAATCTGCATAAACAAAAATTTCATTTTTTTCCTCTTTAACAAATCCCCATTATGACTAAAATATGTATCAAAGTGTAAAATATGTGCATTCCATTTTGATCAAGAGCAAATGTGCATCTTTGAATTGAATGCATTTTCAAAAGAGTATGGGATTTTCAATTGAGTATGCACTTCACTCATGAATCTATTGAGACAAATAAAATATATCTAATAGAAAAGGGAAGATACGTGCTCAAAAGTAAGCTCATACATTTTTACTTGATGCTACTATATGTTCCTAATGAATTACCTCAATTTTACACTCTTTTTGAGGGTTGGCATTTACACAAGCCGTCTATTCCTCATTAAAATATTATGATTTCTTAGATATTGCATTAGATGTTTATTCAAGTAAAAAGAAGGATGATAGATTTATGAAATTTAATATTATTGAGCACAACATTAGATTAAAGGTATAATTTCTATCATAAATAAATGGATAAGCCAAGATTTAACTTTTTAGATGTGATTTGAGCTTTACTTTTATCTATTAGAGAGACATCAAAAGAACGCAAGTGATGTATTTTTGGTTGTTTTTAGTGCTCGAAGGTCAAAGCTAGCTCCCACTTAGGTAAATTATTAACCTACCCATGTTCTGAGTGAGAAAAAGTATGATTCCATTTCTAAGTATGCACTCATTGATGAGAGACTAGATGTTGAAAATACAAAACGTATGATCAAAAGATGGTTGTTTCATGCTTTGGGGATAAAAAAAACATTAATACATCTTTTTCCTAATCCTCTTGGATCTCATGTCACTTTTTGTATGAGTTTTTCTATGTAATTATTATGGTTGTTTATATTATTCATGATGACAGATCCATAATCTTTTGATAGAGAAAAAAATAGAAAGAATAGATGTATTCTATACTCAATCTTCATGTGCATTTCCTCGTGGGTTTTCGAGATCCATAGTCACTTCAAGTACAAAGAATCGATTTATTAAGAAAAATACTCATGAAATTCATTTGCAAGAAAGATCAAATTGTCTAGGAAAGCATACGAAATGGAAGGTCAATCACTTTGGTGAAGAAAATTGAACTACATTTCCAAAAAAAAAAGCGTCATTTTTGTCATGATTTATGAAAAACATTGAACACAACATGGTAAGCAGTGTGTAATAAAGATCCTAGGCACAAATATTGATTTGCACATTCAATTTTTTGGGGTATTGAATTATCTTTTCTGCAAAAATGATGCTTTTTGTGGGTTTTTGAGTGTGGAAAAAGATTTTGATAAGTGTGTTTGAAGAATGCACAATGGAAAATTGTACGAAAAATACAAATTTTAAGTGTGTGATCCCCTAAGAGCAATGGAAGTTCTTTTTATGTGCAATATGAACAAAGATTTTGTTTTCTCAAGATTCACTCATTCGCTGCATTGGCACATTGTCTCTAACAGAAAAACTCACTTTTGTTTTGTTTTTGGTTCTTATCCAATACTCAATGCTGAAATGCAACTCATTTTTTAGTGGAATTCAATAAATTCTAGAAATGCAATTATTTAGCTCTACATCACTCAAAATTTAAATGATTAGGTCAATCTCTACGTAGTTACATTTGATGATAGCCTTAATTTTGGGTATAGTGATAGTCAGATAATTCTTATAGTACTTTGCAATATTTAGTAGTCTACCACCTTCTTATTGAGGGAGTGTATAGCCTCGAACTAAAGATAACTTAAATTCCTTGCATTTTTTATAACATAGATATAGGCACTAAAAAGTTATTGCTTACTCCTTGACACTTTAAAATCATCCAAAAATAATTTCAAAAATGCTGTGAAGTTAGCCACTTCTAAAAAGTGGATGGCACATTCTTGAGTTCAAAATTCATAACTAGGGAAGTGTATAATCCCCATGCAATAATGGCTTCCATCTTATCCATATCCTCAAGTGTCATCTAGATCCCATTGTATCCCCTAAACACATCAAGAAAATTATTTTGCTCCTACTATTGCATCCAACATACTTTCACAATAAAGTAGAAGGAAGGGATCAATTATAGTCACTACATTTAGTTTCATATTATCATCAAAAATCCTGCTTTTCCCATTGTTTTGAGAATAATTACAATTGGGGATAGCCAAGTTACTTTATGAAGTAGGTGAATAAATGCTACCTCCAAATTTTATTTGAATGCCCTTTAGCATACTTAGGCATCATATTATATCTTTAGCATTATTTTTTGGGCTAATGGCATGTTAGAAAATGGCATTAGGTCCCATTAAATAGTAGAAGAACCATGCAAATACATCTTTACATCATATCAGTAGTTGTCTTAGTTGTTCTCAAAACTAGTTAAACAATTCACTTGATATTCTTATGACTTTTGGTTCATTTTCAATTCCTAAATGTATACAATATAGACCCTCCTTTCTCACACTGATATTTTGGATGTTTAATCATGAAATATCCTTTTATTATATTGAACAGCTTCTTAGACTTCCTTTTCATCAAGATTCAATAGCTTCTTCAAGATGAAAGGAAATTTCAAGAGCTATTTAAAATGTCCATTATGAAAATAAAATTAGAATCTCATTGAAGAAAACATTATTCTTCTTCATCTTCAATGGCTTCTTCCATATTGTGAATCTCAACATATAATGACCTAGGTTGTGTTATTTGTTATTCGAGAATATGTTTATTGAAATTAATATTTTTATTATTTGAAGGAAAATTATAAATTGACCAAATTATTTGATGAAATGTCTACATATTTAAGTAACCTCAGACTTTCAAATTGAAAAGCTTTCAATCAAATATTCTTTCTATATAAAGCATTTCAATCCAAATACATATTCTAACTGAAACCCTTCCAAGAAAATAGAGTATTCAATCTGAAAAAAAAAATATTAAGATGCTTTTGATAAAAAAAACATTTGATTGAAAGGATAATAATATAGAAAGAATACAAAGATGGAAAATTAAAAATAATCCTTTAATCAAAATCCTTTTTTGTTTTACTCAAAAGATTAAGGATTCTATTTAAACCCTTTCACTTGAACCCTTTCCATCTCAATCCTTAAAGCAAACTGATGAATCCTTATTCAACAATTTTGAAAACGTCTAGGTTACATTGAACAATTTGATAAGATTTTATTAATTGACTAAATACATGCAATGAAGATAATAGCATGTAACCAAGTGGGATTATCTTTTTGCTGTCGTCCAGATTCTTAATTCTTTATTTCCCTATTTAATAATAATGGTATGCATAAATTAACATTATTCTATCTTAAGTCCTTGTAAAAAGATCTTCCCAAGATTTTAGGGTAGAAATAAGTTGATTCTTCTAGGTTTAGCACTAGAAACTTCATCACAAACGGTAATAATGACACTAATAGTTTCATCTCAATCAACAAACCTAAAAGTCTCTAGATACCTATTTCATCAAGCTTATTTGTTTGCATATTGACTTAGGAAAGTTGAGACCTCCATCCACTAAGAAGAATGTTAACTCCTAAACCTCAATCCACTAAGAAGAATGTTAACTCCTAAACCTCCATCCACATGCACACCTAAGTGGTAAACTTGACCAATACATAAGTTGATGATTGTAAAATTATAATCCACATTGAAAAGAGAAACCTTCCCACATTCACATATGCCAAATCCGCTTGTGATATTTTTTCTACCTATTTTGTAGTTCTATTTCCTGTGTATTCTAGATAAATTTTTTATGAAATATGAAACCAACTTCAAAAATTATCAAAACTTTAATGTGATAGGTACCCCTAATAAATATTTATATATTTTGTTAGTGATGTGTGTGAACACATGTAGGACAACTGAGGCACTTGTTAGGGACACGTTGGGACTTAGGGGCACATTGGGACATATATCTTGTAAGGTAAAATCTTATGTTAAGGTTCACTTTAAGGTGAGAGAAGTGTAGGTGTGAAGAGCCTTTAATGCCACAAATTTGTATAAATATGGCAAGTGAAGTTAACAAAAAACTCTCTCTTCTTGGTTCGCCACTCATGGCTCATGACGTTTGCTTGCTGCCAATGACACCAAAGAAAGAATGTTGCATTGTTGTTCTCATGTTGCTGTTGTGCTTTACGATTGGCTTCACTCCGTCATATAGGATACACTCAAGTCTAGCGCATGTTTGTGGGTTGTTTGCACATCATGGCGCTTGTCTTTTGTTGCTTCTACTCATTGGTAGGGGGTTGAACGTGATGCGTGGATGCCTTATTATGTTTGTATTTGATCTATCATGGAGGGCACATTTATTAATGTGTGATTGTTCTTATAATCTACTAGCTCTAGTAGTGCAATTTTCTTTGTAATCTGTGTTGTCAATCTGATGTTGGACATACAAACTCTTTGTAACCTTGCACTTGCACGTCTTGCTCTACTTTGTGGCAATTGCATAAGTAAATTTTCTTTATTGTCTTTTTATTTTAAATAACACTTTGGGATGAAGATTTTGCAAGATGTAATAGCCCATCTTGGAGTTGGTTTGGATGAACATAGGTGCCTCTATGGATTGCGGGCAAGAAGGTTTGGAGCTAAGGATGGACCACCGCTTGGAGCACTTGCATTCCTTTACAAACTTAGATCTATGTTTACTTTGTATATGGGTTTAGTAATCTCCATATTGATTTATGATATGAATGATTCATCCTTGTACTTCATGTCGGTCCATATAGGAGGCAAGCTAGGTGTTTTGTGAGGTCTAATTGCATACCTTGGATTAAGTTCCAAGCACTTTGCTTTGCATATCACATGACACTTAGTGTTGGACATGTTATGGGCAATGCTTTGCACTCCATACCATAGTTTGCCCATGCACTTTGGTTTGCAAGCTCTGTCCATAAGGGTAAAGCATGATAACATGTGCACATATATTTCTTAATTGAGAGGTTTGCCGCTAGCATTGGTATGTTCTTTGAATTGAATGACTCTATGCTAAGAGAGGTGCTACTTCTTCACCACTATGGAGATTCACATGGAAGTTATCTATGGATTGGGCTCTTATCTTTCAAAGATTTTTGTTTGGAGATTTGAGTGCCTTACTTGATGCATTTGGTTTTTTCAGTGTGATGGAACCGATGTCCTCGGGCACAGGAGATGTGGGGGCTCATAGATTGAAGCAATCTTAGGGATTAGGTGTGTCAATTATGGTTGTATGACATGTTGTGTAAAGATGCCTAGCGTATAAATGGTTTCCATGTACTTTTCATCTTGTTGAGGGGTAATACCAATCAAGGGATAGTAGCAGTTCACCTCCTCCATGCATGCCAATTTTAACTGCACATTGGAACTTAGGGGCACATTGGGACAAATATCTTGTATGGAAAAATTGTATGCTAAGGTTCATTTTAAGGGTGAGAGAAGTGTCAGTGTAAAGAGCCTTTAAGGCCATAAATTTGTATAAATATGTCAAATGAAGTTAATAAAAACTCTCTCTTCTTGCGTTGCCATGGCTCATAACGTTTGGTTATGGTTAGTTCTTTTCATTCTTTGGTTGTACATAGTTATGTTAGTTTCTTGTTTCTTGATTTATGGCGGTGTCCGTTCCACATTCTCTATGCCTCCTCCTTCTCTCTCATGCAAGGAGGCACCAACCTTCCATGCGACACACTTTTTTCACTCTTTAGGAGGTTTTCTTTTCTAGCTTGTATATATGCCTATAGACCTAACATGTCACTTATCGTTTTACATTCACTTGGTAATAAATTTTGTATTGTCTTCTAGTCAAAGCTTCATCTTCTTCTTCTTCCTTTTGTTGTTTATATGCTTCTATAGGCCTCGAACTCAAACAATTGATATCAGCTTAGGTCATTGAATAATGGAGGGGTATCCTCAACACTCTTTTGCTCACAATATTAGAATCACGCATAAATTGGTGAGCATACTCGGTACGATTAAGAATTCAAAATGGAATCACTCTATGGCATCCAAATTTTGATCTCAGCTTGTTCGGCCTCTGAACGCACTATCACAATGATTGCATAGGAAATTTTTTCCTTTTGTGCCAAACATATATGCAAGTGTTGAATTGCTAGTACAAGGTGTTTCTCTTACACTTTTTGAGGTATCATCATTTCTTTGCATTAGGGTATTTAGTCACTTGCCATGATTGAAAGCGATGATGTATTTTGTATGTTTGTTATTGAGGATAAGTTGGATGATAATAATTATCCATTATGGGCATATATGATGTGTCATGTATTGATAGAAAATGCATTGTGGAAGAAGGTGTTGAAAAACTTCCTACTATGCTTGCAAATATAGTCATTGAAGTTGACGTTGATGGTGTTGAAGATGATGATCTTCAAATTCTTGTTCATGTTGTAGTTTCTACTACACCTATACTAGAGCAACTTTTTTGGAATTCCAAAGATGCTCAAGCACATGCATTGATAGTTTTGTTAGTCAAACGTGCCAATATCCCTCACATTCACTCTTGCAAGACAACAAAGGATGCTTGGGATACAGTTACAAATTTATATCAGGCAAGAAATAAAGCTTTTGTTGCTTACCTTCAAAAAAAGTTGGAGAGTGAGCATATGAGTGAAGGAGATTCCATGGATAGTTTTTTGACAAAGATTAAAGATTCGAAGGAGTAGTTGATTTTTGTTCATGAAGTCTTAATAGATAGTTTACTTGTGTAGACTATTCTTAATGCTCTATGAGACTCATATGAAAGTTTTGCTTCTACTCTTTGATTGATGATGAATGGTAATCCAAATGCCTTAACATTTTAGGAGTTAGTTTATGTTTTGTTGCAGGAAGATCAGTCCACATAAAACAAGTCAATTATGCATCTTGTAGATCTAGCTTTCTTAGCTAGTCAGAAGGGCAAAGGTAAATGCAACTCCTCTACTAGTAAGAAAAAATCTACTAATTTTGCAAGTGAAGAAGGAAGACAAAGATGAGAATAAAATAGAAAAACGGAAAGAGTTTTGAAAATACTATAATGGAAATGATCATGTCATAAATATGTTTCCAAAACTGGCTGCAAAAGAGATAAAGAAAAAAGAGGTTGAAAAAGTTGTTGGAGAGGCCTTTACACCTAAAACACAGTCTATGAATATTGTTCAAATTGAAGAATGGTCATTTACTAATATATCCAAATATAACCCAGTTTCACATGAGCATTGTGTGTCTACAATAGACTGAGATGTTTGGTATTTTGATAGTGTAGCAACCAAATATATTACCTTATATTGTACTTTCTTTAGTTCACTTGAGTCCGACCCTATAGAAAATACTGCCACATGTGCTAACAAATCCTCTTATTGTGTAAGGGGATTCGGTAAGATCATTCTGGCTACTCCTGATGGTAGCTCTTTCACATTGTTAGATGCTTTATATGAGAAATGGATCAAGAAAAATCTATAGTCAATTTCAGCATTAGCCAAGATTGGTGTGGTTGTCAAATTTGTTGATGATAGATGTATTTTCATGGTCTCTCAAATGGTGATGTTATTATTGCTTCTAGAATTTTATGTCATGAGTTGTATAAGCTCATATTCTATTCAAAATCTATGAAAGATTTACCATATGCAGTTCAATATTCTCACGCTATCTCATATGCAACGCTTTGGCATGCATGCTTTGGTCATCTGAATTTTGTTAGTTTGTTATGGCTACAAAAATCTAATATGGTTTCCTCTTTACCTAAACTTCATGCATCTTGTAAACATGTATGTGAAGGTTATATTTTAGGAAAAATGCAGCATTACTCCTTCCCAAAAGATGGCTCAGATTGAGTTGCTCATAAATTATAACTTGTTCATAGTGATGTCTATGGTCCTATGCAGATACCTTCTTTTGGGAATTATATTTACTTTGTGACTTCCATTGATGATTTATCCAGGCATGCATGGGTGAATCCATTGAAAGCTAATTTTGAAGTGTTTCTGTTCTTGAGACAATTTTTGGTTATGGTTGAAAATTTGTTAGCATGTAAATTGGGCACACTCTGTTCTGATTGAGGGGTGGAATACATATCTTCTGATTTTAATGTAGTTTTGGCTAACTATGGGATAAAAAATCAGTGTATATTTTCATATACACCTTAAGAAAAAGGAGTTGCTAAAAGAAAAAAATAGGTCTCTCATGGAAATGGTGAGGTGTATGGTCAAACATCAAGCTTTAACATACCTTGTGGCTTGAGGTTGTTATGTATGCAGCATAACAAGTGTGCCATAAAAGCAATCCAATCGATCCCTCCATATGATTCTTGGCATGGAATCAAGCCATCTATTGCTCATCTACATGTCTTTGGTTGTCTAGCATATGCATTAATGTCTGAACCAAAACGGAGGAAATCGGATGATAAAGAAGTGATATGTAATTTTTTTTGGTACAATTCTAAAAGCAAAGGGTATCCTCTATATCATCCACATAATAAACACATTGTGGTTAGCCATGGCTTTGTTTTCATGGAAGATGCAATTCAACCATTAGTTCATGTACCAAGGAGACTTCAATTAGCTTTAAAGATGTGTATGAAACTTTGCTACCTCTTTTCATAAATGGACAATCAAGTGTTGGTCCCAATGAGGCAATTTCTCCGCCTTTAAAAGTTCCACATGATTATGCAAAAAAATCTCATTTCTGATGCAAATTTACATGATGCACTTGTTGATGAGAGGGTTGACCTAGAAGAGGCTAAAAATATGCCTAAATGGCTGGTAAAAACTTTGAGAGTAGTAAATTAGATGCATCTTTGTCATATCGTGCTTGCTTCAGCTCTCATAGTACTTCCATTGCATCAGATTCCTATGCAATGGATGTCTCTAGTCTTGTGATCAAACTGAGCTTGTTTCTTTTGATGAAGCACAAAATTCCAAAAATTGGATTGGGTATACAAGCTAAAAGAGGCTCATTCTTTTGCAAATTTGCAAACGTTATGCTTAAGAGAGAGAGACATTGATTTTGAAGAGACCTTTGCTCCCATATGCCAAATTACCACTATTCATAGAATGTCTGCACTTGTAGCTCATCATGGTTGGAATGTACATCATTTAAAATTGCATTTATGAATGGTGACTTACATGAAGAAGTATATGTATTTCAACATCGTGCTTTTGTGTAACAAGGACATGAAAAAAAGTATGCAGGTTGAAAAAGACATTATCAAAAGATACATGCCTACTTGATACAAATGGTTTTCACAATAGTCCAACAAAATGCACCTTATAGGTTAAGCGTGCAGATAATGTGCTTCTAATCATTGTTGTATATGTTGATGACATGCTACTCAATGGTCCTAATGAGAAGCATATTGCAAAATTTAAGGCTGATTCACTTGCCTCTTATGAGATTGTATTTGGGCATTTTGTTTATGCGTCTATGGGGGAATAAATTTGTGTCAAAAAATATATTTACACAATATTGGAGTGTTTTGTCCTTGAGATTACAAACCTATTGCCACTCCCATGGAAATAGGTCTATGTTTGATTCTTCATGATGTTAGAGATGCATTTGATGTTGTTCTCTATCAGCACGTTGTTGGATTCTTGATTTACTTATGCACAACTTATCCTGATATTTGGTTTTTTGTCTCTCATTTGAGCACATTTATGCATTTCCCAAGTGAAAGGCATTGGCAAGCAGCTAATTGCATCTTTCACTACTTGAGTAGTACACGGCTACTTGGATTGTTTTATCCGAAGGGGGGATCATTATCATCTTACATGCTTTTTAAGGTTTGGCCTTCATGCTTGGTAGCTCATGCATATCTTGGTTAAGTGAGAAGCAACCTACTGTGGCCACTTCTGGTTGTGAGGATCAATATCAGCCACTTTCACATCAACCATTGAGTGTGTGTGGTTTAGATGCCTTTTGCTTGATTTGAGTGTTTGTTGAGCCCATAAAAGTCATATTGGTCAAAGTCAATTGTAGTCAAAGTCAATTATAGTAAAAGTGAAAAGGCCAAAGTCAAATTGGTCAAAGTCAACAAGGTCAAGGTCAAAGTCAACTGGTGCAAAGTCAAAGTGCTAAAGTGCAGGTGTCAAACTGCACAGGTAGTGCACAATGAATTGTCCACAAAGGGTAAATTGGAGAAAGTGGGTTGCAAGTTGCAGAGGTATTTCTCTAATTTCCCTAAGGTTCAAAGTGTTTTAAAGTGTTTTGGAAGGTTCAGGTGAACCCTTTCTTATGGCCCCCCGATTAAAATTTTTGGTTTTAGTCTAAAGTCACTACAGGACAAAACACGGAGTTGTTGGCTGCCCACTTGTGAAGAAAAACTTGGGACATCAAAGTGAGCACCAAGATACTCTTACAGTTAGGAGTGTACGTGAATGGACACACTAAAATCAAGGCAAGGACTATTCTTGGACTATTCTAAGTCTAAGCAAGGCAAGAGAGAGAAGTGCAAGAGACACACAGTGTGCGACGTAGAGAAGTGAAGTGCAAGGTGTGCATGAAGAGTGACCAAGGAAGTGAGCAGAGGAGTGCTAAGCTAGTCCCCAAGGACCCCAAGGTCTCATTGAAGTGTGCGCATGTCGAGAGAAGGTATCCATCCCTCCCCCTTAGTGGAAGCTTGGTGCAAGGTGTGCACAAGTGCGGGCTTGGAGAAGGTGGAGGTTTGGTGCAGAGGAGGCCGGCGGCAACAAGTCCCTTGGGTATTTGGTATTTTGTAATTGAGCACTCTGTGGGATTTTGCACAAAAGCATTGGATTGTATTGTGCTTCACATTGTATTTATCTTATTATAATCAATCGGCAGAGGCTTCTAGTGTGTATCTTTCTTCATCTCTTTCCCTTTTCTCCTACAAATTACACTCAAATCCCTTCTTGTCCAAGAATCCCCCAACAAAATTTGGCACGCCCGGTGGGACTCGAAGGAGATTTGAGCATAGGAGAAGATATATTGCAGTTGGAGAAGCAATATTCAAGTGTGGACAGTACTACTTCAGTGGACTAAGAGGTACATATTCTTATCAATTATCTCATACTAAGAGGACTATAAACAGCCCATGACCGCAACCAGGTCCCAAACATTGAGGGTCACCTGCAAGCAAACAAGAAGGAAGGCTATTAGATGATCCTCTACTCCACTTTCATCAACTTCATCAATAAGGAGCATGGCTGGTCAGGTAGACTTGGAAACCCTACTCTCAAGATTAAATATAAAATTTCCTTCTTTCAAAGGCCTAGCTCACGAGGATCCGGACAAGCATATTAGAAGGTTTTTGGCACTATGCAAGACTACAGGCTTAATGGGCAGGGAGGATGCCTTTTTGATACTCTTCCCTGCCACATTAGAAGGATTAGCTGATAAATGGTTCAGCCAATTTGTTGAAAACCATTTTACAGCTTGGGACTTGATGAAAGATGCATTCAAAAATCAATTTCAGCATGGAAATACTGCAAAGATCATCATAGAGGAATTAGAGAATTTGAGATTGGGTCCAGGTGAAAAGTTCCCAGAGTTTGTGACTAGAGCCAAGGTACAAATGGCTAAACTGCCAGATCCACCACATGATTTCTTTGTTAAGAAATGGCTAGCTAAGCCACTTCTAGTGACCACCCAATGTAAAATCAAGGAATTAGTGTTGCCCACAGCCTGCATAGAGGAGTTCATCAACACAGCTATACGACTGGAGCAGATAAGGCAACAATATGGAGCAACTTCTTCTCAACTACCATATTCCACAAAAATGGAGGATCCAATAATCCAGCTAAGGAAGGAGCTGGAGGGCTTAAAAAGGAATAAGCCCCACAGAGAGGAGGAGAATGTTGTTACTCAGTTGAGAAGGGAGATTGAAGCATTAAAGCTCCAAAAGGAGGAGGAGGCCCAAGCGGAGGAATTGGCTCAACTGAGACAGGAGTTGTAGGAACTCAAAGGGGGTGGCATCAAGGGTGGACTTTGGTGTACCATGTGCAGCAAGCAAGGTCATATAGTAAGTGAATGTCCTTTGTTAAGTGTGACTTGCCAATTATGGAGGAAAGTTGGTCATGAGGCCCATGAATGCCAATCAAGGGGAATACTTGCAACAACATAGTGGACACAAGGAGGACCCCTACCACCAGCAAATGTGATGACTGCTGCACCGAATCAAGGTAACAATTACAACCCTAGATAGAGGGATAATTTTGGAAATGGGCCTAGAAGGCCAATTATTTGTTTCAGATGTGGAGAATGTGGGCACTATCAAAGTAGGTGCACTCTCCCAGAAAATGCCCCTTCTTGCAAGAACTGTCCAGAGGCCAGAGACCACTATACTAATTATTGTCCTAAGAACCAAGCATCTTCATCTAGGCCCCACATTCAAATGATTTCTGTGTGCAAAGAAGAAATGGTAGAACAAGTCAATGTGCCATCACCATCTACCAGGGTGGTGCAGTTAGAAGAAATTGAATCTTTTGCAGTGCAGACAAGAAGCAAGGGGAAGGCTCAAGTGGACATAGTTCAAGAATCAATGATTAATGGATTGAGCGAAGACAAAGTTGCATCTGAAGACAAAGCCACCACATGTGCAGACACAAAGCAAAAAGAAAATTTCATAGGTACTAGTGATGCCATTGGACACACATTCAACAGGGCTCATGAGGAGTTTGATAAGTCAAATGGAGCCCATGCTCTTAAGGAATAAAAAGCTTCCAGACTACTCAAGTCCATGAAAAAGGAGGTCATTATTTTTTATTTAATAAAGATGGATGGGAAGTTTAGGTCACAAGTCTTACAGATAATTGATGAAATGTCCACAACAAGTTTAGTGGCAAAGGCTGTTGTTATGCATAAAGATAAAAGTGTAGGGGAAGCACCCCTCATACATTACAAGAGCCATCGGCTAACAGACTCTATTAAAGGTCATGAGTTTCAAGGAGTTATTGTGGATGGTGGTTCTGGCATTAACTTGATGCCTGAATATACCATGAATAAGATTGGACTATACCCTTCAAGACCTGCCAACTTCACTGTAACAATGGCAGACCAAAGCATAGTAAGGCCTATGGGAGTGGTCCCTGGAGTTCCAGTCAAGATACAAGGTACCATCTTTAACTTGGACTTTGTTGTTTTAAGGCTGCCACAGGTAGAAGGAAGTTTCCCCCTGTTAATTGGGAGACCTTGGTTAAGGCATGCCAATGTGTTGCATGACTGGGGCAAGGACACAATGTGGGTAAAGCAAGAGGGAACCGAGTTGCAGCAGATAATTTTAGAAGAAGGACGAGACAATCAAAGAAATACCAGCATGATGCAGACAATTGATATTTGTATGGAAGAAGAATTGGTGGACAACCCATAAGCAGATCTATTTGAAGGAGCTCATTTATATGAAGATGAAAACATGTTGGCTTGGCTCCATGCAGAAGACCCATCTTCCTGCTATGGAATTTTTCCAAACTCAAGTATTGAAGAAGCATATGAAGAAAAAGAGGAAATCACTCAGGTTACTGATTCGAGTGAAACAGTCTCAGTCAAAGGCCATAGCAAAGAGAAGAAAAGCAAAGCCCTTAAGTGCCGGAGTGATGAAGCTACACCAATTCATAGGTCAATGGCCACTGTTTTAAGGATATTGGTATGGATTTCATCTAATATGTCAATTTTAATGATAGCAAGTGCAGAGCTTTACAAGAATGTGGAAGGAGTACCTGCCACTCTTTGGAAACAGAGGGTTCCATTTGATGAAGAAGCTGGAATAGTGAAAATGAAATTTTCCAAATTAAGCTATATAGTTGCTGCCACAAAGGTACAAAAGTTGTAGTATGGAGGAGACAATATTTTACTGAAGGATTTAGGGTATCCCTAATAGAGGATCAGTGTGCCCAAAGAGAAGACAAATCCAATGAAGTCCAGTACAACTGGAGATTATGGAGGAGTTTCTCTGAGTCAACAATACAAAGCTCAAGGCCTATCATCAACAAATGTGAAGATTTATGGATCACCTGGAACCTGCAAAATTTGTCCAGGTTGTATATAGTCTTTTCCCATCATTTTTGGTTAAGTTTTAGTAGATTTCATCAATTTTCATGCTTGTTCTTTGCATTTTTAGCAAATTTAGCAACTCTTTCTTAGGCCTTGGCATAAATATAATTTTAAAATTTTTTTGGGAATTTTTCAGCAATTTTTGAAATTTTTTGGTATTTTTTATCCTTTTTCAAGTATCATTTTCTCATCAAATTGGAGAAATAAGGGAAGCTCTCTGTGTTTTTGAGTGAGAAATCTGGTCTAGACCTGTGGAGAATTTTTTTAGAATTTTTTTGGGTTTTTTTATTTTTTCCGGGTTTTTCAGTAATTTTCTTTAATTTTGGGTAATTTCAAAAAAAAGGGGCCCCAGAGGCGTTTTCCTTTCAAAAAAATTAAAAAAAAAAGAGGAAAGACAAACTCAAAAAAAAAAAACCCCCCACCCCTCCCCCTCGGTTCTGACACATCCCCCTCCCACCCCCCCCCCCTCCCCCCCCCCCCTCCCCCCCCCCCCCTCCCCCCCCCCCCCCCCCCAACACACCCCCCCCCCCCACCCCCCCCAAACCCCCCACCCCGCGTCCCCCCTCCTCCCGGTTGTTTTTGTTTTTATTTATTTTTTATATTTTATATTTTATATTTTATTTTATTTTATTTTAGTATTTTTATCATTTTATTTTATTTTATTTTATCTTTCTTTTTTATTTATTATATTTTATTTATTTTTAGTACTTTTGCCCCACACATGCGTTCGCAAAAAAAAAAACCGTTTTATTTTATTTTTTTCTTTTTTATATTTTAATATATATATAAAAATCTATTTTTTTTATTTTTCATGGCTCAAACCTTTTGGCTCTGGATCATGCCTCGGATGGCCATTTTTTTCAAAATTGGAGTCATTTTCATATATTTTGGCACCTCTAGATTCATTTTTTGATATAAGTTTTCCAAAATCCATACTTTTCTCTGACTTTTGTCAAAACCAACATGTTTGAGCACATTTATCACATGTTTTTCTTCAACCACATGGTTCACATTGTCTATTCTCACCTTATTTCACCAAACATTTCACATTTTCCCATATGCACCCTCTGTAGATCTACTTTTTGGTCATTTTTACCCTCTCCAGACCCCATCATCCTACTCTCTCACCCTCCCCTTACCCATCTATCCAGCCGCATCCTTACCCCTCCCTGCCCCATCCATCTCCGCCCCTTTAGCCCTCCACCCCCCCTCCTTTCTACCCTTCCATTACCCTCCTTTGCTTTTCCATGCAAACATTCCACTTTCTGGTTCTTCTCTGGTGCTTATTCTCTCCTGCTCCTGGTGGACTTGGTAACTACTCAAGTGTCCTTTTGCAGATTTAGCAGCACAGAATTTTTGTCTACTCTATGCTCAGAGTTTTGGCTGTAGCTCTCCGAGACCGAGAGCACATTAGGTGGTGGGCAACTGTTGAGCCCATAAAAGTCATATTGGTCAAAGTCAACTACAGTCAAAGTCAACTACAATCAAAGTCAAAAGGTCAAAGTCAACAAGGTCAAGGTCAAAGTCAACTGGTGGAAAGTCAAAGTGCTAAAGTGCAGGTGTCAAACTGCATAGGTAGTGCACAATGAATTGTCCACAAAGGGTAAATTGGAGAAAGTGGGTTGCAGGTTGCAGAGGTATTTCTCTAATTTCCCTAAGGTTCAAAGTGTTTTAAAGTGTTTTGGAAGGTTCAGGTGAACCCTCTCTTATGTGCAAAAGTGAATACTTAAAAGGAAAATGTGAAGGTATGTGAAGCGGCAACGTATGCAGAAGTGAAATTATGGCCTCCCGATTAAAATTTTTGGGTTTAGTCTAAAGTCACTACAGGACAAAACAGGGAGTCATTGGCTGCCCACTTGTGAAGACAATCTTGGGACATCAAAGTGAGCACCAAGATACTCTTGCAGTTAGAAGCGTACGTGAATGGACACACTAAAATCAAAGCAAGGACTATTCTTGGACTATTCTAAGTCTAAGCAACGCAAGAGAGAGAAGTGCAAGAGACACATGGTGTGCGATGCAGAGAAGTGAAGTGCAAGGTGTGCATGAAGAGTGACCAAGGAAGTGTGCAGAGGAGTGCTAAGTCCCCAAGGATCCCAAGGTCTCATTGAAGTGTGCGTGTGCCGATAGAAGGTATCCATCCCTCCCCCTTAGTGGAAGCTTGGTGCAAGGTGTGCACAAGTGCATGCTTGGAGAAGGTGGAGGTTTGGTGCAGAGGAGGCTGGCGGCAACAAGTCCCTTGGGTACTTGAGCACTCTGTGGCATTTTGCACAGAAGCATTGGATTGTATTGTGCTTCACATTGTATTTATCTTATTATAATCAATCGGCAGAGGCTTCTACTGTGTATCTTTCTTCATCTCTTTCCCTTTTCTCCTACAAACACTCAAATCCCTTCTTGTCCAAGAATCCCCCAACAAAATTTGGCATGCCCGGTGGGACTCCAAGGAGATTTGAGCATAGGAGAAGATATATTGCAGTTGGAGAAGCAATATTCAAGTGTGGACAGTACTACTTCAGTGGACTAAGAGGTACATATTCTTATCAATTATCTCATACTAAGAGGACTATTAACAGCCCATGACTGCAACCTGGTCCCAAACATTGAGCGTCACCTGCAAACAAACAAGAAGGACGGCTATTAGAAGATCCTCTAGTCGACTTTCATCAACTTCATCAGTAAGTAGCATGGCTAGTCAGGTAGACTTGGAAACCCTACCCTCAAGATTAAATATAAAATTTCCTTCTTTCAAAGGCCTAGCTCACGAGGATCCGGACGAGCATATTACAAGGTTTTTGGCATTATGCAAGACTAGAGGCTTAATGGGCAGGGAGGATGCCTTTTTGATACTCTTCCCTGCCACAATAGAAGGATTAGCAGATAAATGGTTCAGCCAATTTGCTGAAACCATTTTACAACTTGGGACTTGATGAAAGATGCATTCAAAAATCAATTTCAACATGGAAATACTGCAGAGATCATCATAGAGAAATTAGAGAATTTGAGATTGGGTCCAGGTGAAAAGTTCCCAGAGTTTGTGACAAGGGCCAAGGCACTAATGGGTAAACTGCCAGTTCCACCACATGATTTTTTTGTTAAGAAATGGCTAGCTAAGCCACTTCCAGTGACCACCCAATGTAAAATCAAGGAATTAGTGTTGCCCACAGCCTCCATAGAGGAGTTCATCAACATAGCTACACGACTGAAGCAGATAAGGAAACAATATGGAGCAACTTCTTCTCAACTACCATATTCCACAGAAATGGAGGATCCAGTAATCCAGCTAAGGAAGGAGCTGGAGGGCTTAAAAAGGAATAAGCCCCACAGAGAGGAGGAGAATGTTGTTACTTAGTTGAGAAGGGAGATTGAAGCATTAAAGCTCCAAAAGGAGGAGGAGGCCCAACCGGAGGAATTGGCTCAACTGCGACAAGAGTTGCAGGAACTCAAAGGGGGTGGCATCAAGGGTGGACTTTGGTGTACCATGTGCACCAAGCAAGGTCATATAGTAAGTGAATGTCCTCTGTTAAGTGTGACTTTCCAATTATGCAGGAAAGTTGGTCATGAGGCCCATGAATGCCAATCAAGGGGAATACCTGCAACAACATACTGGACACAAGGAGGACCCCTACCACCAGCAAATGTGATGACTGGTGCATCGAATCAAGGTAACAATTACAACCCTAGACAGAGGGATAATTTTGGAAATGGGCCTAGAAGGCCAATTATTTGTTTCAGATGTGGAGAATGTGGGCACTATCAAAGTAGGTGCACTCTCCCAGAAAATGCCCCTCCTTGCAGGAACTGCCCAGAGGCCAGAGACCACTATACTAATTGTTGTCCTAAGAACCAAGCATCTTCATCTGGGCCCCACATTCAAATGATTTCTGTGTGCAAAGAAGAAATGGTAGAACAAGTCAATGTGCCATCACCATCTACCAGGGTGGTGCAGTTAGAAGAAATTGAATCTTTTACAGTGCAGACAAGAAGCAAGGGGAAGGCTCAAGTGGACATAGGTCAAGAATCAATGATTAATGGATTGAACGAATACAAAGCTTCATTTGAATACAAAGCCACCACATGTGCACACACAAAGCAAAAAGAAAAGTTCATAGGTACCAGTGATGCCATTGGACATGCATTCAACAGGGCTCATGAGGAGTTTGATAAGTCAAATTGAGCCCATGCCCTTAAGGAATCAGAAGCTTCTAGACTACTCAAGTCCATGAAAAAGGAGGTCAGTATTTTTTATTTAATAAAGATGGATGGGAAGTTCAGGTCAAAACTCTTACAGATAATTGATGAAATATCCACAACAAGTTTAGTGGCAAAGGCTGTTGTTATGCATAAAGATAAAACTGTAGGGGAAGCACCCGTCACGGATTAATAGAGCCCTCGGCTAACAGTCTCTATTAAAGATCATGAGTTTCAAGGAGTTATTGTGGATGGTGGTTCTGGCATTGACTTGATGGGTGAATATACCATGAAAAAGATTGGACTATACCCTTCAAGACCTGCCAACTTCATTGTAACAATGGCAGACCAAAGCATAGTAAGGCCTATGGGAGTGGTCCCTGGAGTTCCAGTCAAGATACAAGGTACCATCTTTAACTTGGACTTTGTTGTTTTAAGGCTACCACAGGTAGAAGGAAGTTTCCCCCTATTAATTGGGAGACCTTGGTTAAGGCATGCCAATTTGCTGCATGACTCGGGCAAGGACACAATGTGGGTAAAGCAAGAGGGAATAGAGTTGCAGCAGATAATTTTAGAAGAAGGACCAGACAATCAAAGAAATACGAGCATGATGCAAACAATTGGTATTTATATGGAAGAAGCATTGGTGGACAACCCAGAAGCAGATCTATTTGAAGGAGCTGATTTATATGAAGATGAAAACATGTTGGCTTGGCTCCATGCAGAAGACCCATCTTCCTGCTATGGAATTTTAAGCATATGAAGAAAAAGAGGAAATCACTCAGGTTACTGATTCGAGTGAAACACTCTCAGTCAAAGTCCATAGCAAAGAGAAGAAAAGCAAAGCCCTTAAGTGCCGCAGTGATGAAGCTACACCAATTCATAGGTCAATGGCCACTTTCTTAAGGATATTGGTATGGATTTCATCTATTATGTCAATTTTAATGATAGCAAGTGCAGGGCTTTACAAGAATGTGGAAGGAGTACCTACCAGTCTTTGGAAACAGAGGGTTCCATTTGATGAAGAAGCTGGAATAGTGAAAATGAAATTTTGCAAATTAAGCTATATAGTTGCTGCCACAAAGGTACAAAAGTTGCAGTATGGAGGAGACAATATTTTACTGAAGGATTTAGGGTACTCCTATCAGAGGACCAGTGTGCCCAAAGAGAAGACAAATCCAATGAAGTCCAGTAGAATTGGAGATTATGGAGGAGTTTCTCTGAGTCAACAATACAAAGCTCAAGGCCTATCATCAACAAATGTGAAGATTTATGGATCACCTGGGACCTGCAAAATTTGTCTAGGTTGTATATAGTCTTTTCCCGTCATTTTTGCTTACGTTTTAGTAGATTTCATCAATTTTCATGCTTTTTCTTTGCATTTTTATCAAATTTAGCAACTCTTTCTTAAGCCTTGGCATAAATACAATTTTAAGATTTTTTTTGAGAATTTTTCAATAATTTTTAAATTTTTTTGGTAATTTTCATCCTTTTTCAAGTATTATTTTCTCACCAAATTGGAGAAATAAGGGAAGCTCTTTGTGTTTTTGAGTGAGAAATCTGGTCTAGACCTGTGGAGAAATTTTTCAGAATTTTTTTGGATTTTATTGGGTTTTTTTGGATTTTTTCCGGGTTTTTTTGTAATTTTCTTTAATTTTGGGTAATCTCAAAAAAAAGGGGCCCCGGAGGCGTTTTTCTTTCAACCAAAAATAAAAAAAAAGGGGAAAGACAAACTCGAAACCCCCCCCCCTCGGTTCTGACACATCCCCCCCACCCCCCCCCCCCCCCGGCCCCCCCTCCCCCCCCCCCCTCCCCCAACACACCCCCCCCTCACCCCCCCCTCCCCCCACCTCCCTTCTCCCCGCTCCCCCCCCCCCCCCCCCGTGTCCCCCCCCCCCAAGCTTATCTTTGTAAATTCACTTGTTAATACATTTTGAATAGCATTTTGCTCCAAGCTTTGTACTCTTCCTTCTGTTGTTTGTGTGCTTCCACTGATCTTGAACTCCAATAATAAATGCTCAAAAATCACATCAAAATGTCCTCCCATGACATCTTGATTTTCCCAATTTTCTTCACATGAAGTAATATAACTAAGAATATTTTGCTCCCTTGACATCTTTCATATTAGTAATATCTCATTGGAATTTCATTTGCTTATTCTACCACTCTGAAATTGTTTTCCCTTTATGCCTTTGTGAAGAAATGGATAGATATGTGCTTGAAGATGAAGTGATGCTGCAATATCCTTGCACTACACCAGCCAAATTAACTCCAAGAGTATGTGGTTGGGGCTTTTAGCTTGCCAATGGCTGTGTTAGACACCCTTGTCTAGAAACCTCCTACATAATCCGATTACGCCCAATTTTTTGAGGGAGAATCCTAAAAGTAGACAAAACATGTCATTAATGAAGTCTAAAACATATTCACATTACAATTAATGGAAATCTTTTCCAAATAGTGTGGTTTATATAGCACTCGAGTAAATATTCTAGATTTACTTAATCCCATAAGAAATAAATCTCAAAGTGTTTCTTATTATGATCCAAACTAGGGATCTATATCTCTCATACCAGATGAAGTCATCATGAGAAAGTGAAGCAGTCATTAGATCTACCACTACCTTTTGAATGATAGGAAAATACCTCACAAGAAAAACTCACTCTTACTTTCCATGACATCTGCAACAGAATCAAATCCAACATATTATTTTCAAGTAGATCTCCCTATTAGACCACATCCAAATAATCTCTATGCAATACTCTAGCAGTCCGAGAGGCAATAGAGATTCTAAAAATGGGTTTACATGGCATGCTTAATTGGTGATGACTAAATAGCTACACCACTTTAGCCAAGCAGGCTAACCTTTCCTTTCTATTAGGCTAGTTCTATTGCCTGTAGTATTTCTTTATTGGTAATTACACAAAGACGCTACCTTGGTTGATGCCTCTATTATATCAACAATATTTAATTCATGTGATTAAATTCCCAATAGCCATCAACTACTATGAAAATGTATGAGCTAATAAGCTAGGTGCTCAAAAGCATGAAGAGAGTGAAAGATGCTATTGTCTCCTACCCTCCTATTAAGACACAAAGCCCCTATCCTCAATGGATTTCCCAAAGTTTCTCAAATTTTGAAAGTACATTGGCTACTAGGACTCTCTTGAAGTCCTCTAATTTCATGTTTTATGATGGTATTTCGTTGTTGAAAACATGAACAAGGTGAAAGATATTACTATATCCTTCCCTTGAAAATGAAGAGAGAGAGAGAGAGAGATTCATTCGTATGACTAGTTAGAACTTTCCTTTGACCCACATAACTTGGTTATAAATATAAAATACTTTCTGATATGTCATATCAGCTTGCCCTAGTGATAGCATCACTTGCATTAAATCTCCAAGATATATTTAGGACTACAAAGATAATATTCACTTTCATAAAATTTGTATCATAGCAACATAAAACACCAACTTCTATTTTCTTGGATACATCTATATAGTGATATATGTGAGACAAAAATGAATAATGATCAATTGGTGCAAATTCAATACCATGTACAAGCTACTACAACACATATATAGGATCAAGATTAGAGAGAAAGAGAGATACTCATAGTCATGGGAAAAGGTAAGAGATATGGATGTAATGGAAAGTGGACTCAAGATTACTAGAATGTTGAGAAACAAGTCTCAAGAATAAATTTAAGAGCTCCATCAAGTTCAATCAAATTCAAATTGCATCAATTACCCCCCAAAGCATGCACCTACATTGATTAGTGGGTTGTTAGCTAGATTGTAGGAAAAGTAAAAGTTCTATATAAGCACCATTATTCCTTTTTTCTTGATTTCTATGCATTCCACAAGTTTCTTACTTATTTTATGAATATCCTAAGCTCAAACAAGCATCTCCCTTCCTTGCTTATTCTCTGGACTTTGCTTTTGTCTATCTAAAGGTGTAGTTAGGCTTTCACAAATTTGTTTGTACTAGATTGCATAGCATTGTTTGATCCTTTAATCTACTCATTTTTATTGATTACAAGCTTCATTTGTTCTCTCATACAGTGCCCTAAATGTTTCCAAAGTTTCAAGTTCTTTCACTAAGTGAGTTGTGAGAAATTATCAAGTTTGTGAAGTTATATTTCTGCACATAGGCAAAGAGTGTTGTAGAGAGAACCATCCACTATATTGCAGTGGTTGGCTCTCCCAAGTGGAACATCCATTTAGCATCATCGAAATATTTTTAGACACTCCTCAAATTCTAGGTTAAGTATCCAAAGTTACATTTGAAGTTTTTGTACAGGAATAGAGAAGCATTTAGACTGGTGAGCATAAATCATTGTTTCTGGGCCTAATGGAGGGCAAGAATCTTTCATTTTTGCATTGGGGTGTTAGATTCTTCCCACGTCAATGGTATCTGAGCATTCTGGAGGCTTGGATACATCAATGAACATAATATTGAATACTTGCAGGGATCAAGAAACCCCATGGAAGCACAAGGAGGAATTTTCAAAGCAAGAAGACATAAAAAAGGGACTACATCAATCAAGAACTCAACGTCCAATGGTAACAAGGGTAAAGCTATCAGAAGGTAACATCCACACTTCTTAGAGCATACAGAAACTTGAGGAGACACTAGAGGAGAACCTTAAAGCTCAGTATGGTTGAGTATTGTGCACAAATAGAGAGGTTAGAGAAAGGAGACTATCAACCATGGAAATTTAGAGTTAGCAACTACCTTATGGGCAAAGGATTGTGGGGATCAATGAGTGGCATAGATACAATGCTTTATGTATATGATCCACCACTTGAAGCATAGGTCAAGGCACTTAATGAATGGATATAAGGGGATATTATATGTTGGGAAGATGGATGGACACTTCAAGATGATGAGTAGGTACTGCCAAATCCTCCTTTGTACCAGCCCTTTTATACTTCAGAGTTGATAAGTGGACCCTCTTAGATTTCCAATGACACCAGAAAAGTGCTATATACTTTGGAAATGATGTATGCAAAGATTTGATCAAAACAGACTACTTCTCAATTGAATAATCCAAGAAACTTTCTATTTTGGATCATACACCTACTGCTTGTAATGCTCAGTACAACCAGTACAGTAGGAATTGAAAAAATTCCTTTTAGGGATATCTAATTAGCTTAGTAAGCTACGGATTCCAAGTGACTTGAAATGATCAACTATGCACAAAGAAATCAATTTAGCAAAATAATCTTTACCCCTGATATTTTAGGACTGCTACAGGTATTGACCAGTGAGTGCTTCGATGCCGATTTCTCACAATCTGCTGAATAGAATTGCTTCAAACTTTATCACCATGTATACAACCTAGAGCCGGTTCCAACAGGCTATAGATCATTGAATTTGGTGAAGAAATAAGTGTGATATGATCAATACAAGTTGATAGTAGAAAGTGACTATAGCAGAGATGTCATTGATGAACAATGTAAGTATGATGTATTAATAAACAATGTTGTACAATGTCATAGGCTTGATAATCATAACCTTATGATGATGAATAGTGTAGGCTATAGTGTAGGCCTAACACACACTCAGAATTACAATGAAGAGCTCGGGATATGATGAGTCTAACCGTGACTTTTTTCTAGAGGTTTAAATAAGTGTTCTACTCAAGTTTGAATTTGAATTCAAATTTTGGCTCTCTCTAAAAAGTGAACCTTCTTTCTTGGAGATATTCCCTCAATCAACTTCCAACTATTCCACGAGGTTTTTTCTTGGTTGGTGATTACAAAGATTCCCAAGTCAATACTGACTTTTTACAAAGGTGAAGTGGTAAGTATCCACTAGCAATTGTTCCTATGGGACTTCGGGCAGCCAAGCCTAAGTTTTCTATGCAGGTAGAGGGAAAGGCAAAAGAGGTGGACAAAACTACCAAGGTAGAGGGATAGGAAGGTCAAACTCAAGCTCAAGAAACCAAGAAGGCTCCAACCAAATCTATGGATCAAGATGAAGAGGAAGGAGTAGAGGAAGTGGAGGAAGATCATAATGAAGAGAAGTATCCAATAGAGAATGCTAATATTGTGGAAAAATGAGCCGTTAAGCAAGAGGTTTTTGGTCCAAAAGAGGAGGAAATCTTTTGTATCCCAAGGTAATTATGTTAGTACTTCAACAAATTTCGAAAATGAGAGCTTGCTTATGACATATGGTTCAAGTGAAAGAGTCAATTCAGATTTTACATGGTACATAGATACTGGTTGTAGGAACCATATGATTTGCAATACAAATGTTTTATTTAATTTAGACTCACCCATCACTCAAAGACCTATAGACACAAGGGATGAAACTAAATTAAACATTTGGGAGATGTTGCATTGAATGGATCTCAAAACTCCAAGGTGTTGAAGGATGTGTTGCATGTGCCAACCATCACCAAGAACTTGGTTTTCGTAGGTCAAATAGTTAAAAGAGGTTATGAAGTGAGGTTCAATGACAAGGATGTTTAGTTTAAGCCCCATGCACGACTACAAGCTCATAGAAAAAGGAACTAATCAAGAAAGACTCTTCACCATGGAGCTAAATACATTGATCCTAACATGTCTACTTGTCAATTGGAAATAAACAAATTGTAGAGATCAACTTGTGACATAAAAGAATTGGGCACATAAACTAAGAAACGATGAATGAAATGCAAAGGAATGTCTTGGTGAGTGTTCTAACTGATCTTACATCTCAAAATATGCAACATCTGTGCCATGCTTATCAATTAGGGAAATAAAGCAGATAGCCATTCGAAAAGGAAGCACATGTGAGCACTGAAGTGTTGAATCTCATACACACAAATGTATGGGAACCTATAAGGAGGCCATCCATTGGATGTAATGAGTATTTTGTCACATATTTAGATAATCTTTGAATTTTTTTTGGGACTTATTGCATGAAAAAGAAGTCATAGATGCTTTACCACTTCAAGGGGTCCAAAAACCTAGTCGAGAAGGAGATAAAAAAGTATATAAAGATTCTTTGAATGGATGGAGGGGAAAAATATTTTTCACATGAATTTTCCAATTTTCTACATGAGCATGGCATGCAAAGGAAATCAACTTGTAGATATACACCTCATCAAAATGGGGTGGCCAAGAGGAAGAACAAATATATAGCAGGTGGCTAGAGCTATGTTAAATGAAATGAATGTTCTTAATTCTTATTGTGTTGATGCACCAAGTACACTTGTATACATTATGAATAGGTGTCCAACCTCAGGAGTACATGGATTCACACCTTATGAATCTTGGTGTGGTAAGAAGCCCAACCTCTCACATCTCAAAGTATTTGGTTGTGTGCATTATGTTCGCATACCTCATGAATCAAGACATAAGTATATTGGTATTGCTTTCTAGCCCATACAGGGGTTCGATCTCCAATGGTTACAGATAGATAGCTTCACTCTATCTAAGATAGCTACAAAGTTGATATTCTATTTCCTACCAACTATTGTGATTCTTCCTTTGTTAGTACGTCCATTTTTTGCCCGAGATGCAAAAAACATAACACATTTGAAGCATCTGCTAAAATGAGGACTTGAGCTCGTGATTTCTTTCCAAAGATCCAAATGCTCTAAAGGAAAACATTTTAATGTTTACTGAGCAGAGCTCCATGTATTTTTAACTCACGACCTCATCACTTAGAAGCGACAACCTTATCTATCGAGTTACACTGCCTAATTGAGCATCTAATCATTTAATTATCAGTTTTGAAATAATTCTAGAATTTGCTTCATTATCTTCTTTGCTTACCTATGGGTAAGCAAAGAAATTGATGATCTATTCATGAAGGCCCAAGAGGATTGTCTTAGTTCCATATTGATTTTTGCTTGGAGAAGAGCACAAATGTGAGCATGCCATGATGGTTGGATCTTCTTTAAGGAGATCCAAAGATATCTATGAAGCATGGAAAGACTATTCCCAAAGACCAAAGGGTGGCAAATGACTCTTCTTATGGAAAATCGAAGGATGTAGCATAAATTGGTCGCAAGTACCTTCCAATTGATGATTGTTTTCAATTCATGCTTGATCTTATTTCCATTACCTTGCACTTCATCTTAAGAGAAAGTTGAAGTAAGGAAAAATTTCTGTACATTAAGATTAATTATGGTCTAAGGTGATGAAAGTAACTTATCATGTCAAGCATGAGAAGCATTAGAAGTACTTGGTGCATAACATAGAAACTTGAGTTCATGCACATAAATCAATGATTGTTTGTGCATTTCTCTCCTTCCAAAAGAATCTTGTCATGCACACATAGACTTCCTTCTTGTTGGAAAAGAATTGGATGCACTCAAGCTTGTGCACTTTCCTGTTTATATATTTTAAAGGAAGACAAGTTAATATGTTTGTGCATGGATGCATGACATGCATGCATTGCAAGCCCAAGATTTGCTTGATTAGTTTAAGGGCATGAAAAGAAAAAGATGCCAACACATGCATTTGCATGCAAGCACATGCATTTGCATATGAGATTGCATGATTTCTTATTAAGTAGATGAATGATTACTTTCTTAATAATTAACTTACTTTTAGATGCTCAAGTTAGACATTAGGAAATAAAGAAAATAGTTAGTCACAATGCTATGCTAAGTTATCTTGCAACTCGAGTAACTAATCCATTCTTTCCCTAGGTGATACTTAGGTATCAAGAATTCTTTCATTGTAAAATTAGGTGTAAGAAAGCCAAGCATTCATTTTTCTTTCCATCTTGATTAGCAAGAAAACATGACAACTTTCAAAATTCTATGATGACTCTAAGTCTAGGAGATACTTATTGAATCATGAAGTCAAGAGAATTTACACTTGCTTGTGTTATTTATGATGCATCCAAGTTGGATTTCCCTAATTCCATGAACACATTTAAATGAATACTTTCACTTAGTTCTATCTCAAGGAACTTAAAAAAAATTGAACTTTCAAAGTTCAATAGATAGGTGTTATGTTCCATAAGTTGAATCCATGGTAAGGACACAAATTGCCAAGAAAAATCATGGAATGTTTGCAAGTTGTTACTTGATTCCATCCCAAGAAGTGATGGAAATCAAAGGTTAAACTTTAGCATCAATTGAAATTTGATGTTCGATAGATGGATGTTAGGTTCCATCATTGCATCTTTGGTCATGATGCAAATTTCTAAGAAAACATGGAAATTTTGAAAGAACTCCTCCTTTTAGAAGGATTCGAGAGTTACTTTTTTATTTCATTCAAGCTAGTTATAGCTTCAAGAGGAAACCTAAGCAAACAATCTTAGGAAATGAGATAAGTTCCTAAAGACATGAATCACACTGTGAATTTTTCTTTTTGTAATAAAAAGTTCCAAGAAATGAATCTCCAATCCATGAACTTTTCCTAAACAAGCTATAAAGTTCAAAAAGTTATGTTAGGAAAAGTACGTGAAGATGTGTTCATAGTAACATTATTATTCATTGATTCAATCATTTTAAGATGCTTGTACTTTAAACAATGAAATCATAGTGGATTGTCGAAATATGTTTAAAGTACTCTAGTAATATCCAAAGATTGATCAATGATAATAATTTTTGTTTCATACTAATGAACGAGAATGCATATCACATAAATGGAAGTTCAGGTCAAACTTTCATAATGGAATGGGAAACCATATCCTAAAGCTGATATTTATTTTTTAGTTTGATACTCAAGAAATGAACACAACTGAAGGAATAAAGCTTTTGAATATTGTCTAGAAGTTTAGAATGTCTTTGAAATATCCTTTTAGTAGTGCAAAAGATACCAAGATGAATCATTTGCTCATGTTGTTGATTTCTTAGTAGGAGTTTCAAGTATTGGAAGAATAAATTGCTCCCTAGTAGTGAGATGGAATTCTTCAATCCAGTTAGGCAACAAGTAGTTCTCATGAAGTCCCACACCACCAGTAGTGGTACTTAAGTCCAATGATTTATATAACCTAAAGGTGTATCAATGAGATTCTTAGCTTTAGAATATGAAAGGCATTAGCACATTCTTGGACTTGAGTTGAGGAAAAAATCTCTAAAAATCCCCTAGGTAAGCAAAGAAAATTTCAATAGTTCAAGAGATTTTAATAATAGAGGCTAATTCTTTATTCTTATCATGAGGTAAACGAGCTTGATCAAGCTTGAAAATTTTGTCCAAGAACTTGCAATTGGAACTACTTCAAAGTTTGCCCAAGTCTTGGCAATCAAATTCCTTTCGAGAAATTTTTACTCAAGTTTCATTTATCCAATGGAAAGTGTGAAAAGGGTAAATTGTTCCAAGTTTGAATATAGTAAAATGTTCCATGTATGTAGTTTGCAACCATGATAATGGTAGTTAAGCCTGTGGAAGGTAAAACATAATGTTTTCCTATCCTCAAAGGGATTTCGGAAAAATCCAAAAAGAATGAGTGGATGCTTAGACCTAAGTAGTAGAGAGATTCCTATAAACTCTTGGTCAGGGTAGCTACTTAAAGCTTCACTAAGAAAGGAATCTAAAGACAAGAAGTGAGAAGATCTTGTCACTAGAAATTGGTCAAGAATAACCAATTGGACTTGAATTTGAGAAATTCAAGAACGTGAAACTATAACCAGTTTTCTATTGAAAACCCTAGCAAAGAAGGATGGATGTTCCATCCAAATATTGTCAAGTATCCAAGGAAAAGCACAAGATCATGAAACAATCGTATGAAGGAATTAAAACCTCAAAACTCTAGTTAGAGATAATGCCTGAAAGTTCAAAATTCTTTCAAAGAATTCAAGTGAGAAGGTACTATATAAAGATATGTCTAGACTTCAGGATACGTTTCACTCACATGTCAATATGAATATAAAATATGGTGGTGTGGGACACCAAATTTTATACTCAAATTGATGTAGAAAATATGGTATGGGACATCGGACCATGGGATGGTAATTATTTTCTAGCGCTAGAATGAAAGCTGAATTTAGATCTGATCTTCAATTGAATTAAAACTCCAAAGGAGAAGTTTAAATTCAAGGAGGAGAAAATCATGATCACAAGATACTTCAAGATAAAGTAAGAAGATATGAAGTTTGTAACTTCCAAGATCTTCTTTTTCAAATAAGGAAAAGCCTTGTTCTTATTTGAATCATGAAAGATTTTAAGATAAAGTATTGCTGATTTAGAAATATCCAATAAATTTATTAAGAAGTAGGACTTTGACATTTAAATGTTCCTTTTAACTAAGGAATAGACTGACTAAGTGAAGCACCAAGTTCCTAGTGTAACTTGGTAAATTCAATCCTTTGAATCAAAGAAACACATAAGAATGGCATTCCTTGTAAGCATTTATAAAGATTGAATATCGGCATGAACTTAGTCTCAAGTGAAGCATCATTTGAGTAAAAACTCATCAATAGGACCTCAATGGATTGATACACTGATGTTGGATACCAATTAATATCTTGTGGTTGGATGATGTTTCAAATTAACTCTATAAATCTTTTTGAGAATCAGTTTATTTCTCTTAAAGATAGGAAAAATGCTTCAATACCTTGTTGAAATAGATCTTTGAGAAGTTAAAGTTTTGAGTCACCTAGAGTTTGACTCATAATAAGTATCTTAGGAGTTTGAATTGGTTTTATAGAGTTCTAGTTCAGATTGACAATTCCCAAAAACTTTTAGCTACAAGCTTTTGAGAAAAGTGTCCTAAGTTTGACAATTTTCATTTTGAAGTTGGCTTGTTTAAGTTATAGTATGGCTTAAGTTATAGTATGGCTGAAGAAAAGTGAATGGCACACTCCTATTGTTTGCATAGGATTTTCAAACTCATTAGGGAAACATAATCCTCTAATAGGGTGAAAAAATCAAGTAACTTTTAGGAGAGTCATCTCTGTAGCATGTGGTGGTTGTAATCTTCATTCTCTTGCACCCAATGGCCAAAATAGATGATCTTCATGATGCTCTAGGTGGAGAAATTGTATATATGAAAATAGAAATGAAGAGTGGTTACCACCGGATTAGAGTTGAAGAGTAGGATGTACATAGAGTTGCTTTGAGGAGCAGTTTTGGGCATTACAAGTATTTAGTTATGCCATTTGGTTTGACTAATGCACTTGTTACGTTTATGATGTTAATGAATGATATTTTATGCCCATTCATTCCTAGGTTTTTTTGTGGATTTTTTAGATGACTTGTTAGTGTATAGCTGGTGTGTGCATGAGCAAGAGATTCATTGAAGGTTTGTCTTAAGTAAATTGAAGAAAAAACTATTGTTTGTAGATCTAGGCAAAAACTGCTTATTTCTTCTAGAGATAGAGTATCTAGGGCAGCTAATGTCAAATGATGGGGTCAAGATGGATCCCACAAAGGTATCAATTATATTGGCATGCACAACTCCTCAAGATGAGGGGTAGCTTTGGCCATTCTTAGGAATTTTCAATTTTTATCAGAAATTCATTTCATCTTATTTATCGATAACAACACGTATGACGAATTTACTTCAAGGCAAAGTACCTTTTGCATGGAAACAAGAGAAACAATATGGTTTCAATACTCTAAAGCAAGCTCTTTTAGAGGCTCCAATACTCAAAGTGGTGGATCCACAAAAGCCATTTGAGTTGGAGATACATACTAGTGACATAGCCATACATACAATTTTGAGCAAAGATGGTAGGCGAATAGCTTTTGAAAGTAAAAAGTTAAGTAGAGCACAAAGCAATTGGTTGGTGCATGAATATGAGTTATATGCAGTGGTACATGCTCTTAAAGTCTCAAGACATTATCTTTATGGTGTAGAATTTAAGGTATACACAGATCACCATACACTAAAATACTTTTGTAGTTATCCAAATGTTTGAGGAAGGCAAGCTCCTTGGACTGAGTTCATGTAGAAATTTCATATGGAAACCCTATATAGAAGAGGAAACAAGAATATTTTGCTTAATGCATTATCTCGCTATAAAGTTTTAGAAATCTCCTTACATCAAGAAATAAAGGAAGCACATGTGGAAGATCCACATTTGTTACAGATCATTAGAGCCATCAATGATGACTCTATTGTAGGATACGGGGTAGTTCCATTTGTTTCTTCCACTAGTAAAGCTCTCAAGTCAAGTTTGTATTCTAATTTCTTAATGGAGAATGGAATAGTTAAAGAGAAAGGAAATTTTTTCATACCAAATTCTTAGGATTTGAGAAAAAAATTCATGCACGATAACAATGATGTTCCTTATGTGGGGCATCTTGGTGTTGAGAAGACAATTAAGTTAGTTAGAAGAACATTTTGGTGGTGGAATAGTTAAACAAAAAGGAAATTTTTTCATACCAAATTCTTAGGATTTGAGAAAAAAATTCATGCACGATAACAATGATGTTCCTTATGTGGGGCATCTTGGTGTTGAGAAGACGATTAAGTTAGTTAGAAGAACATTTTGGTGGATTGGATTAGCCATAGATGTCCAAACATTTGTTCAACAATGCTTTATGTGTCAAGTGAACAAGGCGCAAAGGGTTAAGAAACCATGGCGTTTACATCCTTTATAGACTCCGAAGCACAAGTGAGACAGGGTGTCAATGGATTTCATACTGCGGACCTAGGAAGCAAGATGCTATCCTAATACTTATAAAAAAATTGAGCAAGATGGCTTGTTTTTATACCCACATAGGAGATGATAGAAGCTCCATAGGTAGAAAAGCTATTTATCGAGCATGTCTTCAGATTGCATGGATTACTGACATCCATCGTTTTAGATGGGGATGTTTGATTCTTTGAAAATCTAAAAGCATCATTAAAGATGAGTAGTGGTGACCATGGAGAGATAGATACTTAGATCGAGAGGTCCAATTAGATTCTATAGGACATTTGGAGGGCATATGTGTTTGAGAGCCAGAAAAATTCGGATAATTATTTTCAATTACTAGAATTTTCTTATAATTATATACCTCATAAAGTAATTAGCATGTATCCCTTTGAAATGAATATGGCATGAACCCTACTACTCCCAATACCATAGGAATGCCAAAGAAATGTCCTTGTGCTTCAGAGTTCCTAGCAAAACTCCAAGAAAATTTAGAAATTGTTAAAGCCAAGCTGCAGCAATCAACTTATAGGGCAAAACAATATGATGACAGGAAGAGATATACTAGAATATTTGATTAAGAACATAGAGTTTTTCTTCAAGTACCAACAAGATCAACTTCACTATCCAAAGGGAAGTACACTAAGCTTTGACCATAATTTTGTGGACCTTCGAAAATAATTAAAAATCTTGGTGATGTTGCATACTAACTAGAGCTACCTCCATATTGTAGATTCCATCTAGTGTTTCATGTCAATAAACTTAGAAAGTATATTTCTAGGGAGGATAATGTAATAGAGGTTATTGTTTCTTTTTGAGAAAGTTACAACACAGATCACTCTCTAGATAGAATACTTGATATGAGATATAAATGATTGAAATTGTGTCATCCAGGAGTATCTAGTAGCCTAGAGATGATTATTACTCACATATTCTACTTGGGAATGAGAAGCTCTAGTTTGCAAGTACTTTCCTTCATTGGTCATTGAGGACAATGATCTTTAGAAGAGGGAGATAGTGTTAGACATTGCTCTATAAAGACCTTTATATGTGTGTGTGGGATAAGGTATTGGTATACATCCGGTAGTAGCCACGGGCATCGGCACAGAGGCAACAGGTAAAGATGGGAGTGCAAGGAGTTACAAAAAGCTAGAAACTTTTATTTTTTCAAAGGAGATGTTTTTACAATATAAGAATCAAAACTCATAACAGTGATTGTCATCACTCTTGTAATATATGTAACATAGAACCCACTTTTGTATCAAGCAGATCCTTTTTGTTAAAGCCGAGGAGTCCTCGAGCTTGAGGAACTTAGTTAGAACATGCATACCAATTTTGATAATTTTTAGACACTAGGTATGAAACCAATCAAAACTAGTCTAGAATCTATAAAAAGAGCTAGAGGGCTCATTTTTCAGGTTGGTTTGTAGCTACTTAGAGACTTGTTGTAAGAGAAGTGACTTTGATGAGTAATAGAGTGTGTTCTTGACCTCATCACATCTCTCTTATTGCTGCCACGTGTGTGTACATGTATGTATGCGTGCATTCACATGCTTCTCACCACCTTTGCTCACTACATCCGCTCATGGATTATTCACTGCATTGGTGGAATGACCCTAGATACAATAATAGCTATGGTGCTCTAATTGGAGCCTAAGGTTGGTAGCTTCACAAAAGACTTGGAGTGGTTAAATGCTAGCAAAAGTAAAAATGAGGATACGTTAAAATAGGTTTACTACACAAAATGTAAAAACCCTAGCCATCTAGCAACAAACTGCATGCTGAATCAAGTTTACTGTGTTATTTGTGAAATGGCCAGCCATTCAACAAAAACTTGCCCTTACAACACCAAGACGCAAAATAGACTAGTCGTAAATGTAGTTCTTTAGGAGCAAGGACAAGCAGCCATAAGCTATGTATTGCCTCATCTACGAAATGTAGTTTACCCAGTTTACAACAATTACAAGGGACCACGGACAGGTAACTTTGGTTAGACTCAGTGGAACCAAGGGCAGAAAAGTGACGGTACGACCTTGCCTCCACCTAGATGTCATTTTTGTGGGGAGGATGGCCACGTACGCCATCATTGCAAAGAAGCCTGCGAATATGACAAGTGGAAAAATGAGAGACAAAGCCCAATGGCAAACATAGTTCACATTTCAGTAGTGGATACACAGGTAGTGGCGGTTCAGACCCATTCTGGTAAGAGACTCCACCCGATCGTAGACGTCTTTGAACTAGGTGTAAAAGAATAGTAGTGCACATTTGCCAAGGCATCTAGATGGGCCAGAGAAGAACCACCCATCTTTCTCGATCCTGTACTAGTTACTCGACAGAGAATTGAGAAATCAAAAAAATCCACACCAGACCGGATCGCTGTACAGCCAACGATCCCATCAGAAATAACAATGAAATTGATCAATTCAAGTGTAGCATGGGACATTTTATGTAACGCTTTGACAACCATCCCTTTGGGACAACTCCTAACTTTAGTGCTAGGTATCCGGTAGCAATTTCATTAGCAGATCAATCCTATCTCCACTTGCGTACAGGTTATGGCTACAATTAGTTTGGAAGCTGAATAAATGATAGACCATGCTCTACCCTTAATTATTGTGTGGTTCAAAAATCATAAGATCTCTTAGGTACTAATTGATGGAGGGTCAAGAGTGAATATTGCCATGGTGACACTTTTTAAAAATCTTGGATGGAACCATATTGAGCCTGTTAACTTTTTTGTGCATATGGCCAATCAATCTCGAGTTCATCCGGTCAGGTTAGTATGGGATATTCCTATCACCTTACAGGGAGCAGTATTTAAAATGACTTTCATAGTTATGGACCTACCTGAATCTTGCTTGGATTACAATTTATTATTCAGTAGACCTTGGCTGAAGCAGGCTAAAGTGTTACAAGATTGGTCCTCACACAAGCTTATCTTTAAATGCAACCACCGTAAATATGTGGTTCCCTTAGATGAATTAAATTCTTGTGAGATGCATGCGTGGCCCTATGTCGCAGAACTGGTGCACATGTTAGAGGGTTTGTCAGACAATGAGGAGGAAGCATTTTTAACTACTAATCAGGATTTGGTGTCTCTAGGAACAATAGATCTACAATAGGTATTGAACAACTAGTCTTCGACAACTTGCATAGAGTAGCCACTCATGGATGATGATGCTAATGAAACTGAGGACTTCTTAGACTCTACGGATATGAGACATCTATTCCAATCCCCGAATGACCCCTCTATCTCATGATAGTTCTGTGTGCCTATAGATCAACTAGTAACTTGTCACTTAGGAGATGAAGCCAACCCGTGCTTGGTCAAGATCAAAGCCAAACTGACTCCTACATTTCAGGAGGATTTGCTCACCCTGCTAAAAGAATTTACCGACATTTTTTCCTATGATTACTACGATATGAAGGACTTGGAACCTCATATTTACCAACATCAGGTGGTCTTAAAACCGGATGCAAGGCCATTCAAAAAATAGAGCTACTATGTGAACCCTAATTATGCCCAACAAGTGAAAGAGGAAGTAGATAAACTATTGAAAGTTGGATTTATTGTCTCTATGGAGCACACAGAGTGGATTTTGCCTATATTGATAATCCCAAAAAAAAACCAAACAGGTATAAACTTGTGTTGATTACCACAAATTGAATGTCGCTACAATGCGTGACCCCTTTCCTTTGCCATTTTTGGATAGTATATTGGACAATGTAGCTCGCCATAAGATGTACTCATTTTTAGATGGCGACAGTGGGTACAACCAGGTTAGGATGGCTAAAATAGACATTCCTAAGGCTACCTTCATTACAAACTAGGGAGTGTATGTGTGTACTATCATGTGGTTTGGCTTCTGCAATGCACCCAGCACATTCCAATGTTGTATGTAGGAAATATTCTCCCCTTACCTGACAAGTTTCATGAGAGTATACTTGGATGAATTCTCTCTATGCGATGACACTTCAGCACATTTACAACACCTTCAGTGCTACTTTTTAAAGTGTAGAGAATACCCTCTTTGTTTAACAAGCCTATTTTTTTGGTGGCTTCTGGCAAACTCCTAGGCCACATTATATCGAAACAAGGAATACAAGTGGACCTCCACAAAGTCCAATTAATCTTAGATGCACCCCCACCCACAACACCCAAGGAAATTATGCACTTCTTGGGCTAGATTCGTTGGCATGGCCACCATCTCCGGTGGTTAGCCCACCCAACCATACCTCTCATGACTCAACTGACTACGGTAACCCCTCGCCAATTTTGCTAGATTGATGAATGCCAGCTCAGTTTTGACCGTCTCAAAAGTTTTCTTACAAAGGTACCAATTTTGTAGGCCCCAAACTGGCAACTACTGTTTCATGTTTTCATTGATGCATCTGACATTGCTATTGGCAGTGTATTAATGCAACAGTAGGATAAGTGGTACATACCTTTTTAATATGCTAGTCAACATTCTTAGCTTTGCAAAACATAATTATTCCATAACTGAGCATGAATGCTTGGGGTTAATATACTCCATTACAAAGTTTCGATACTATTTACTCGGTTGTAAATTTACCTTTCATGTAGTCCATACTGCTTTAGTTTACCTTGTATGACAACAACATCTGGGTCAACGACTTGCTCACTAGGTCTTATCACTACAGGAATTTGACTATGATGTAGTACACCACCCAGGTTCGGCACATGCCATTACAGATTTTCTCTCGTGACTAGATTCTGGTGAACCTCCGATTGGAGAAGATGACTCATCTACTGCTATCTATACCACTACCACACCAAATGGGCCAGAAGTTGGTTTACCGATTGCTGACTCTTATTATGATAAATTAATGATTTTTCTTACTATTGGGTGCCCACTAGGTTCGGTGTCTAACACAGCTCACCATAAATTAGCTATTTATAGTTGTTAGTTTCATCTTATTATTGGACAATTGTATTATGCTGACTCTTTTGGGGCTCTACTCCGTTGTATACCCACCCACAAAGTCTTTTCTATCATTACTATGACACATTCTATTCCTTCTAGTGGACATTTTTCAGCGGACTTAACTTACCAAAAAATCCTGCAAAGTGGCTTATGGTGGCCCAAAATGCAGTGAGATATTTATAATTATGTCAAGCAATGTGATGCCTGTTAGCAAACTGGACAACCCCTGCATCGTCATAATTTTCCTCTTCAACCTGTGTTGCGTGTGTAACCCTTCTAAAAATGGGATTGGACTTTATTGGACCCATCACACCCTTGATTATTTCCACTAATAATTGATAGATTCTCACATGTATCGATTATGCAACATGTTGGGATGAAGCCTCAGCCTTCCGGTCTACCACTGCTCCACTTGTGGCTAAATGTCTCACTCGGGATGTTTTCCCCCAGTTTGGATTACCACAGGAAAGTGTCTCAGATCGAGAAAACCACTTCCTAAACACTCTTACCAAAGCTTTGACTCACACATTTAATATTATCCATAAGTTTAGTACACCTTATTACTCGCATGCTAACAGCTTGGCCAAGAGCACTAATAAGACGTTACTCACTACGTTGAAGAAACTTATTATGGAATGCCCTGAGCACTGGGACCAGCTTCCTCCTTCTATCTTGTGGGCTTATCGGATCATGTATAAAGTAGTTACTCGATGTACATAGTTTAAATTGGCTTATGGACTTGAAGCTATTGCCCCTATGGAACTAGTCATACCCAGTTTGCATGTGGATCTAGATAAGAAATTATTACTGGCTAAATCGTTACGTGCTCGACTTGATACCTTGTGTTCTCTTGATGAACAAACTGGAAAGTTTTTTGTTGTTATAAGAAGTTCAGCTCTGCTAGGCTAAAAACCATGATCGTTTTCTAAAAACTCCTATGTTTAAGGTCGGTCAATTGGTTTTATTCTATAATTCTAAATCTCATCATGTTTCAGGCAAGTTTAAACTTCAATGGTTTGGTCCTTATCATATCTCAGTTCAACTGGATCCAGCCACTTTTCGATTAGCCACACTCACAAGAACAGTTCTCCCTAACCATGTCAATGGCTCTAAGCTAGGACACTACGAGCCCGCCTCGACGTCCATATGAGATGATATGACTTTCTACCTTTGCATCTAAAGTGTCCCTATTTTCATCGTATTTGGTCGATATGCCCGTTTGCATTGTAAACCCATCCTGAGTGTTCCAGTGTCTTCTCGATTGACCTGTTGACCGTAATACCACACCCCTTTTTAATGCTCATATCACATGCACTCTTTTTAATTACATCATTGTGATATTTGTGTCGCCCTTCCATTTTTGGAGTTCTTTGTTGTAATCTACTTTTTTGCATGAATAACAGCTGACTATGAGCTACGGTGCTCACTTTTATGATTAAGTTGCATGTTGCTCATTACACCGTGTCTAGTTAAGCTATGATTTTTTTTGTATCTTTTTTATTGTGTTTGTTGTGTGTTCTGCGTGGCTTTTGTGTCTTCTATGTGCTTATGTAATTTGTGTTGTGTCCACATTCTGTTACACCTATGCAGCCCCTTCCCCACATCACTTCCCTTAGCACCGGAATTCTTGATGAGCTCACCGAGTACCTTCGTGTACGAGTCTTGCTCAATTTTGCTAAGTTGCCATGGCACACTATGCCCACACATCCCTTAGCCCTCACTTTGGCTCGTGCCATTGCTGACTGTCCTTCTTCCCCTAATGCCTCATCGATTGTCACACCATCACTCACCATCCATATCACTCTTGACATTGTGGTCTCCAAATTCTGTTTGTCAAATGAAGGCTAAATTGAGGTTACACGACTTCCTGTGGCTACCATGAATCAATTGTTTCCATGAAAATCTTCTAACAAATATGACATCATGTGTCATCCCACCCCTAAGTGTCATGCCTTACACTTTATTGTTTCCACCATCAATCTCCAAAAGAGAAATTATAGTATCTCTGGGCCGATGTATTTGGTCGTTGATGTGGTTTCTCGTGAACTCATCAACTAGGCACAATTTTGCTTCTGTCGCATTCACAAGGAATGCCAAGGGGTTGTCAAATAGTTGTCCAAGGGAGAATTTCCTCGCACTTGGTTGCCGCACATCTTTTCTTTTTTGGTTCTACCTCCGATTGCATCTGCTCCTCCAGTGCCCCCTCTTCTCATTGTCGCAACCTCTTCTCACATGGACAATGATGACGACGATGATGAAGTCTTGCTTTGTTTCCGAAGAAAGTGGCGTCCCTTGGCTACCACCTCTTCACCAGTTTCCAGCTCTTCATCTGCACCCCTTTCTACAGGTATCATTCTTACTCAAAAAGAAGCTTTGACCACCATAGTTGTGCCCAAAGAATTTTTTGTGGATGATTCAATCAAAGTAGTTGTTGCGGAAGGACCCATTAAGGAGGGGGATGAAGTCTTCACCACTCCTCCTAGTTCCCTTGATCAAGACATTGACTACCTCTTCATCACCTCCTATTTCTTTGGAAGCCGAAGGAATCATCACCATGCTTATTGAAGCACTTCACAACTGCCTTGCTTCCCACCCAAGGATTTTTAGGAAGTAACCCTCGTTGATGATCCTCCCTTTCCATCTGTCGAATGCAAACCCATTCCTCCCACCACACCTTCTGCACCCATTGTGTCCACCACCATAGGTTCGTCCTCTAATGCCTCTTCGATGGCTTCACCTCTGGTTTCACCCAATTATTCACCACCCCATTCTTAGGGAGCTTGACATTGCCCGCTTAGCCATACCTCCACACCCTACTCCCTTACCTCTTACCTCTCTACCCTCCATCCAAACTTTGACAGCTATTGGTCAATACCTAACCTAGATGGCCGATACACTACAGTCCCAGATGACTCGGGAGAAACAAACCATCCACCAAGAGTTTCAACACAAGCTGGATCTTTTGGAGGCTGACATTGCCCCAGTCTAGGATGAAGTACTTGGACTCCATGCTATTGAGATACAATTGCAACTGCAACTTAGCCCTCAAGATGAAGAATTAATTCAATTACACAAAGCTATCACAGAGAAAGACACTACTTTGGACCACCTGGGATCTCTTTTGGAGGTAACTACAAAAAACGTGGTTCAATTGGAACAAACTTGCACTGTCGTACATGAGAAAGTTGTCCCGTGGGAGATAGAGCTGACAACAACCAAAGAAGAATTGTTCCAGAAGGCACAGACATTCACCAATGAAGTGGGAAAAAATATTCAAGTCAAGAAAGAACTGGAAGCTACTCAAAAAGAGTTACAAGCTTATTTCAAGACAATTCAATTTCAACCTCAACAGATGGAAAAGATTGAGAAACAATTAGGAGTACTGAAGGATAAGCTACAACGACTAGATGCCGAGATTGCAGATAGTCAAACTCTGGTGCCAGGTTGTGTCGAAGAATGATTTTTATTTGCAAGAGGCATTTTTGCATGGATAGAGCTAGCAACTACTCAATCAAGCTATTGCTTCAAGCTCGGATAGTCCAGATGTGTAGCTGTTGGACCCTGAGCATGTATAGCGGCTACTTAAGGCTCTATGGAAGAAAATCAAGCAAAGTTTTGAAGAAGCCCGTGCCATGTATATACAAGGCATAGTTGATGAAGACTAGTTTTGTTTCAAGGTTCGAGTCCACCGTGTGTGCCACTGTTAGGCCGCCAGATTAAGCTTTGTAATATCCATGGACATTTTTGTAAATACTTCGGTGAAACACCATAATGGCCGAAATGATGTACCTTTTTATTACATTAATATAAAATAGGTGATGAACTCGTGTCGCTTAGCGGTGGGGAGATGCATGGTAGATCCATGCCAGACTATCTATGGTGGAGTGAGCGAGTGTAGACTTGTTGTTGTTCAATCCTGTGCATCTATAGAAATTCTTTCCAGTGTTGTTAAGTATAGATAAGTGATTTAATTAGGTTGAAGTAATTAAATATTAAAGACATTCTGTTGAAAGTCCGTGTGAGTGTGCTACAATTTTGTTAAGAACAAAGTGTTGGTATTTATTGTATAATGCTCAGTATATGTGAATGTGGTAGCAATTAATCGCGTAATAGTCATTGTGGGATGAATATCTCTAAGTAAGCAGACACTCGGAGTAGTGTGTTGATAAGAAGTATGATTGCACCTAGCATTTAGGGGAGTCTAAGAGATTAAGAAGTTAAGAATAACCTATCGTTGCAGTGGTAGTCGTGATAACTGATTAGTCTGTGTAGGAGGAAAATTACTATGGCGCCTCTATTTTTACAGACCCTTATCCAACCCAAGAACCCTGTAGGTGAACCCTATCACTGTTATTTTAATCAAATACAGTTCATGAGGATAGAGATTTAACAAGAAGGACAAGGAAAATCCAGAAGTAATTTTTACTCACCCCATAGGGAGAGATAGATCAGCCATGGACACTGATGGAGTGAATAGAGCTAGAGAACCAAGACTACAAGGTGGTAGGAATGAATTTCCTCTACCTAGACCCGATGAGCATCCAAGAATATTACGATCGTGATCCAATTAGTGAAGTCAATGAAGAACTACTTTGATGGGATAGGAGACCCTTATGATCATGTTGCCGAATTTAAGAAGTGTTGCGAGCAGAACAAGTGGAAGTTCTGTTCATGCAATACAACACATTTGAACTCATGCTAAAGAACACCGCTTTAACCTGGTTCCAACCTTTGCAACAAAGGCAATTTAGGGACATTCATCACTTGTTAGAGTCATTCATCACTAAATTCTCTAAAAGTGGAATCAGGCACAAGAGTTCCTCATTAATTTACAGTTTCAAATAAACCCCCCAAGAAATTGTAAGACTCGCAGGACATAGGTTTAGACAGTATATTGAGAGATGCCCAATGCCAAAGCTTCCCTCACAAGCCAAACAAGTGTCTTTGTTTTTTGATGGCCTCTTGAGCTCTAAACTACAATCTTATGTATATCTAAAGGAACCCAAAACTCTAGAGCAATGTGTATGGATTTGTATAGACATTGAGGATAATTTAGGAGATGAATTGGAACTTTCAAAGGTCGACAAAGATTTGGATAGCTCCTCTCAATCATCTCAAAACATTCTAGCTCTATAGAAGACTTAGTTGAAAGGGTGTCCTAAAAACTAGGCACCTCTAGCAAGTAGATGTCGAGGTTAACACATGTTAAACATTGTTACACTTGTGGTGGTGATCACATCGCAAATGTGTGTCCCAATGTAACACAACTGCAAGCCAACCCTAGTGGCTAGTACTGCACAATTGAAAGGTAGTACAAAAATCACACAGCACAAGACTACTCGTACAACAAACAAGTGGTTCGACAGAACTACCCATAAGCATATCCCCTACCAGGTAGATACCTAGGTTAGTACAATGTTCAGCCTCATTACTATAGTCCCCCACAAAACTATCCTTATTAAACTCAACCAAGACCTCAACTAGTCTTAGCTAAGCAGCCACCCCCCTAGCCAATGTAATCTCAATCAAATACATGGCTGCCGAAGAGAACCTTAGTAGGGCTTTAGTACCCTCTTCCCCCTTGGTCATTGACAGTGACCCCAACTCAAACAACTTTGATTCCACCCATGTAGACAACCCACCTGCATACTACACTGAGTCAATTTAGCTCATGGAAACATACCACTATGATAGTCCACCGTTGGAACCCAACTAGGAGCGAGACTACACCAACATAATGTATGCTAATCCCAATCCACGTCCCCAGTTAAGACAACCAAGATCACAGGGCCCTAAAGGACCATGATTTAGGTGCCAAGGAGATCATTACATAAAGGTGTGCCCATAATAGTAGGGCAATCACAATATTACAACATTCAAGGCTTTTGTGCAGAATGTGGTAAAGTGCATGTCATAAGAGATTGCCTTGAGAACAGTCCTCACAGAGATTTATGAGGGAAATCCAAGAGGAGAAGTGGAGATCAGAGCAAGAAACCCATCCCCCTATTCAAGAGATAAATGATTTGCAAGAACAATTTCCCCAAGACATACCCTCTATCTATAACGATGTAGATGAAGAGCAACTTAGTGAACAAACATAGTTTGAATCTAATTCTTTACAAGAATTACCCTAGTTCACAGGAACTTGGGAAGCCAAGTCCATCAGTATGAGAACACCCACCATAATAGTTAGAAATGAGTTAGTAATTCCTAGAAACACAGAAGTGATAAAAAACACTAAAGTGCAATGTGATCTCACTTTAGAAGAATCATTGAAAATTAAACCTAAGTTATGGAAGCACATAGCAAACCAGCTCCTAGAGATAGATACCACTCACTCTGAAAGAGGTTCACACAAGAAGGTAACAGAAATACCCATGAAAAGAATTGGAGATATGAGCTAGGGAGAGGAAGGTAATAACTATCTTCCAATAACCCACCAATGATACACCATCATAGAATGTAAAGAAAGTAAGCACAAAAAGAAGAAAGACAAATTACCTTAGACAAAAGAAGAAGATCATCTTTTGGAAGTACCAGAAACTTAAAACATATGAAATAGAAGTACCAGAAACTTAAAACATATGAAATAGAAGACAGAAGAATTGTGGTACGGATGCCAAAAAAGAAGCAGGCATTGGTGAAGTGTACAATAATCGGGAAAAAACCAAAAAGATAATAGTCACGACAGAAGAAGGAGAAGAAAAATGCACATATATAGGACATGATTTGACTGAGGAGGAAGAAGAAGAAGAGTTAAGTGCTCTATTCTAAGAATATACAGATATGTTTGCTTAGAGTTACAAGGATTTGAAAGGATTAGACCCAGATATATGCTCCCATATAATTCCCATGACTCCAAGGTCCAAGCCTTCTAAGCACAAACCATACACCTATAATAATAATTATGCTACCAAGATTAAAGAGGAGATAGATCGTTTGATAGAAGCATGATTTATTTACGAAATTGAGCATACTGAATGGGTATCCCCCATTGTGTTCGTGCCAAAGAAAAATGATAGAATTGTGTGTGTGTGTGTGTGTGTGTGTATTAATCTTAAAAAGGTTAATGTCGCCATGATTAGAGATAGTTATCCTCTTCCTATCACCGAACATTTATTTGAACGAGTTGCGGGCAAGGAAGTCTATAGTTTTTCAGACGGCTTCTCGGGTTACAACCAGGTAGCCATTGCCCCTGAATACCAACATAAGATGGATTTTGCCACAGCATGGGGCATATTTGCATTTCATGTGATGCCATTTGGGCTGACAAATCCACCGGCCACTTTTCAATTATTAATGTGTCATGTCTTTAGGGAATTCCTACAAAAGAACTTGGAAGTTTACATGGACAATTTGTGTGCACATTCTAACATGAGAGGGACCCACATCCCTAAATTAAGGCAAATCATTGATAAATGCCGAGAACATCAGGTTCGCTTGAACCCATAAAAATGTGATTTCATGGTCAAGCAAGGCAAAATTCTAAGACACATTGTGTCAAAGAATGGAGTCTCTACAGATGAAGAAAAGGTTAGAGTGATTGCATACCTACCTAGGCCTAAACATGTGAACGAGATACAAGATTTCATGGGACATTGTGGTTATTATCGATGATTTATACACATGTACACGATCATAGCAAAGCCTTTGTACTCCTTTTTGACCAAGCTTGAATGGATGGATGAATGTGAGAAATCATTCAGTGAACTCAACGATGCTTGTGTTCAACACCCATCTTAACTACACCAAATTGGAGTAAGCCATTCCATGTACATGCGGATGCATCCAACTATGCCATGTTGGAGATAGACGTCTGCGGAAGCACGCGAACAGCACAAGGAACAAGAAGAAGCTTGGAGCACAAACACACAATACTGAATGTATTACTAGAGAATGTACAAAGATAAGTAGCCCATTAGGGCAATAGGCGTATATACAAGCCGGGGGAAAAAAAAATCCTAAAGAGGGAAAAAAGTGCCCCGGTGGTCCTAGAGTGTTCACACACATCACTACCTAAATATATCAACAAATCCCCCCTGGGAGTGATGCAGTGAACAAGGAGCTGGCACTCATGTATAAAGAAGTGCCAAGCTATGTGGAAATCACTCCACAAAAGAAAGTAAGCCCAAAGCTTTGCGGAAAGCTTCAAACTTCTCCCTAGGCAGAGCCTTCGTGAAAAGGTCTGCAATGTTCTCCTGCGTGGGCACATATGCCAAGCTGATCTCCCCAATAGAGAACCTCTCCCTGACATAGTGATAATGCATCTCAATGTGCTTAGTGCGAGCATGGAACACAGGGTTCCTCGCAACTGCCAATGTGCTCTGACTGTCAGTGAAGATGGTGGTGGCAGAAGACTGGCCAACACCCAAATCAGCCATAAGGCGTCTGAGCCACACACACTCAACAATCGCTGTGAAAGCTGCCCTATACTCAGCCTCACAACTGGAAGTGGCCACAGTAGGCTGCTTCTTGCTCAACCAAGATATACATGAGCTACCAAGCATGAAGCAAAAACCACTGGTGGACACACGAGTGTCATAGCAACCAGCCCAATCTGAGTCAGAAAAATCATGCAAATCTGGCGATAGTGATCCCCCCTTGGGATAAAACAACCCAAGTAGCCAAGTACCACTCAAGTAGCGAAAGATGCGCTTAACCGCTTTCCAATGCGTGACTCCTGGGCAATGCATAAACCTGCTCATCTGTGAGACAGCAAACTGAATATCTGGCCAAGTAATGCATAAGTAAATCAAGCATCCAACAGCCTGCTGATAGAGAACAGCATCAAATGCATCTCCAGCATCATGAAGACTCAATCGTAAACTGTCTCCATAGGAGTGGCAATAGGCTTACAGTCTTGAAGGCCAAAATGTTGCAATAATGTGTCAATATATTCCGTTTGACACAAAGCCATTCCACCATCAACGTGCATAAACTGAATGCCCAAATAGTGATGCAAATGCCCCAAATCAGACATCTCAAACGAGGCATGCAAATCAGCCTTAAAATCAGCAATATGTGTCTCAATAGGACTATCGAGCAGCATGTCATCAACATAGACAACAATGATCGGAAGCACATCATTAGCACCTTTAACATATAAGGTGCTTTCAGTTGGATTGTTCTCAAAACCATGTGCAATCAGATAGGCATGTATCTTTTCATACCAAGCACGTGGTGCTTGCTTTAAACCATATAATGCCTTCTTTAACCTGCAAACCTGGTTTTCATGCCCTTTCTGCACAAAGCCACGGGGCTGAAAAACATACACTTCTTCATGCAACTCACCATTCAGAAATGTTGTTTTAATGTCCAACTGATGTACATTCCAACCATGATGGGCTGCAAATGCACAAATGCTCCGAACAGTAGTCATACGGCATGTAGGTGCAAAGGTCTCATCAAAATCAATGTCTCTTTCCTGTGCATAACCCTTTGCAACAAGCCTAGCCTTATACCTGTCAATTGTACCATCAGGTTTACGCTTCAGCTTGTATACCCACTTAGTGCCAATGGCCTTCTTGCCAGGAGGCAAGTCACATAAAGACCATGTACCATTCTTCATTATAGCATCATATTCAGATTGCATAGCAGCCATCCAATTTTCTGAATTTTGTGCTTCATCAAAAGAAACAGGCTCATTCTCATCACAGAGACTAGGTGCAGCCATAGCATAGCAATCTGATGCAAAGGAGGCACTATGAGAGCCTGAACGAGTACGATATGACAAAGGTGCATCTAATTTGCTGTCACGCAAAGTCTGCACCAGCCATTTTGGCATAGTTTTTGCCTGCTCAATATCAGCTCTCTCATCAACAAGTGTATCATGTAAATCTGCATCAAAAATGGAATGATCTGCATCATCATATGAAACCTGCAAAGGCTGAGAAGTTGCCTCATTAGGACCAGCACTAGCCTGTCCACCTGTAAAAAGAGGCATCAAAGTATCATACATGTCTTTGGAGCTAACAGATGTCTCCTTAGTACATGAAAGCAATGGCTGAATAGCATCTTCCACAAAGACAACATCACGGCTAACCAGAATGCGTTTAGTCTGTGGATGATACGGACGATAGCCTTTACTTTCAGAACTGTACCCAACAAAATACATTTTACTGCCTTATCATCCAATTTTCTGCGATGTTGTTCAAGCACTAATGCATATGCCAAACAACCAAAAACACGCAGATGAGCAACAGATGGCTTGCGGTCATGCCAAGCCTCATATGGAGTGATAGACTGCAACGCTTTAGTGGGATACATGTTCAGTACATATGCTGCACACATGACAGCCTCAAGCCAGAAACTATGTGGTAAAGCCTGACTTTTGACCATGCACCTCGCCATCTCCATGAGTAACCTGTTTTTTCATTCAGCAACTCCATTCTGTTGAGGTGTTTACGGCACTGTAGACTGGTGTTTTATCCCATGTTCAGCCAGAAATGCATTAAAATCTGAAGACATATATTCCCCCCCTCGATCAAAACGGAGGGTGCCCATTTTACATGCTGACAGATTTTCAGCCAAAACCAAAAACTGTTTGAAGCACATGAACACTTCGGACTTTGCTTTGAGTGGATATACCCATGCATGCCTAGAAAAATCATCAATGAAATTCACGAAGTAAAGGTAATTTCCAAAAGAGGGTGTCTGCATAGGAGCACACACATCACTATGTACAAGTGCACAAGCACTGCGATAGTGCGTTCTTAGGCCGAAACGAGCTTAGATCGCGATTTCGGCACCACAGAGTGAAGCGGTTTTGCTCTCAGAAACACCCTGAGTATGCTCACCAAATTTTGTGCGAATCTGAGACTGCAAACGGAGGAGTGTCGACGGCGCCCTAGAAGAAGCGACGACCTTCTCTGATACCAATTGTTGGAGATAGATGTCTGCGGAAGCACGCGAACAGCACAAGGAAGAAGAAGAAGCTTGGAGCACAAACACACAATACTGAATGTATTACTAGAGAATGTACAAAGATAAGTAGCCCATTAGGGCAATAGGCGTATATACAAGCCGGGGGAAAAAAAAACTCCTAAAGAGGGAAAAAAGTGCCCCGGCGGTCCTAGAGTGTTCACACACATCACTACCTAAATATATCAACATGCCATAGGGTGTGTGTTGACACAACCCATGAATGAAAGCAATATAGATCTTCCCATAGCTTATGCAAGTAGAAATATGAATGCAGTAGAGAGAAATTACACCACTAAGGAGCACAAAGGATTACGAATGATTTATGGAGTAAAAAAATTCAGGCACTACTTATTGGCAAATAAGTTCAAGTTCTTCACAGATCACTAGGCATTATTGTACTTGGTTGATAAGCCTTGTAACACAGGACAATTGATACAATGGTTTCTATTACTAATGGAGTATGACTTTGAAGTAGTAGTCAGGAAGGGAAAGACCCACCTTAGAGCCGATCACCTTTCATGGTTAACTACAAGAGAAGTCCCTCAAGGAATAATGAATGAATTACCAGATGCATACCTGTTTAATCTTGAGATAGTAGCCGAATGGGCCAAATCCATAGTCCCTATTCTCATAGTTGGACCCAAGAATCCTTGGATTAGGATCAGAGAAGGAGAGATTACCAAGTCAAAAAGATACTTGATATTAGCAGGAAGCATATATAAACAGGACAATCGAAAAATTTTTACTTGTCGTGTAGATGAATTTTAGAATACAAGAAATTGTTGCAATCAGCACATGTTGGTGCATTAAAGCAACATCACTCGAAACAAAACACCGCAAATTGCAGACTCTACACAGATGAGTGTATTGGCCGTCTATGGAAGGAGATGTCTGTAGGTTGTGCAAAGAATGCCATGTCTGTTGTGAAAGACCACATGTGGAACATGCTACTTTTTATCACATGTCTCTCACACCAGAATGGAGTGAACCAATGGTAACATACGTGAGGACAAAAACATTACCTCAAGGAATGACTTTAGCAAGACAATGAAGTCTAGAGCAGGAAGCTCAAGACTACACACTCATTGGAAATAATCTGTACAAATGAGGGAGAGATGGATACCTGAGACAGTGTGTTCATGAGAATGATTATTTAAGTGTATTAGAGACTGCACACCAAGGTGTTGCAGGAGGCCATTTTGGCCTCGATAGAATAATTAAAGCCATACTATTCATAGGATTATGGCGGCCCACTCTTCACATGGATTCACATACCTATGTTAAGAGATGTGATGTGTTCCAAAAAACTTAGTTTCCTACTCCTAGAGATGAAATGCCATTGAAACCCATGATGGGAGGACATGCAGTCTCTAAGTGGGGTAAAGACTTTGTAGGACCCATTAACCCCCCTTGCTAAAGGCACTCATGTTGAATATATCATAGTAGCAATATACTATCTCACTAAATGGGTAGAGGCTAAGGCTACCAAAAAGAATGATGCACACATGACTGCAAAATTCTTATTTGAGAATGTCTTTAGGAGATATGGATTACCTATAGAACTGGTGAGCAATTGAGGAACCCACTTTCTAAATCAAGTTATTGAATATTTATTACAAGATTTTATGGTGGTTCACAAGAAATCCACACCATATCACCCTCAAGCCAATGGTCAAGCAGAAAGTACTAACAAGATTCTTTGTAATGTATTAAACGTCTGGTTCTAACTATCAGAATGGCGTTTAACCAGTCTCAGTGGGTTCTTGGGAGTGGTAGGGGTCTGTTAGAGAGAGGCCCTCTACTTAGTTCCCAAATCTAGCCACGTCAAGACACGTAATGTCACGTCTTAGCTCAATTACTCAGGTACCGCACACACTCAAGTATTCTACTGTTACACACTACCTCGTGGTACTACTCAGAACAATAGAATACTTCAACTTTACCGACTATAGGTATATACTCCTAATCCACAGTATTGCGACCATCCAAAAAAGATTCAATCTCAGTACACTTATACAGCTACACAGATTTATTCACCAAATTTCACACATGACAACTTGACACATTACTAGCAATTCCAGGCCTGTAGCCTTTCACCAAGTACTCTGCACTGGACACTGAACAGTGTGAACGAACAAATCACATCAGTAGCGAAGAATGAACCACAGAGAAAATCAATTACTCCAATCGTATATAGTAACAACGCAAGAATGTCACACAGATGAATCACCAAGTTAACGTGACTACGAACACGCACATCAAGCGCGGATGGATACAGAACGCAAGATCCTGCTCAGATGTTGGACGCAGAAATAACTACTCAGATAACTACTCAAATACTGGAGAAACAACAGTAACACAGTAATAACTACTCAGATATCAAAAGAACAACAAACACAGTGACATCGAACACACCCAGACGAACAGTCTGGTGATTTTGAAAACCGCGCTTGCGCTCCCTTCGCGTATCTTTTCATTGCTTTAAATAGGAATTTTACAATTGAAGCGTAATCGCTTTTCGCGTGTGAGATTACACGTTTTCGTTTTACATTTGCCAATCCGGCGGCCAACTAACACTGGCACGCACGGTGGACTTCGAACCCGCATGTCAAAACTTTACTGTTCGGCTACTATGCCTTCTAAGTACATATTTCGGGCTAGCCTAAAAGTCCGGGTAATTTTCTTTTTGAGTGTTTCTAACATCTGTACTAAAATTGATGGCTCTACTAACTGTGCATCTGTCCTAACCGAGCTTAAGGTAATCGCTTCGGTAAGCAAAATTTCGGCCTGCGTTTGCAAAAAGGCCTCTTGCAAATAAAATTCATTTGATAGGGCTGCATCCCTTGAAACCTTCATCTCACCCAATTGTTTCTGCATGTCAATTACTCTTTCTTTCTGATTGATCAGTTGATTATCTATCCTTTCGATCTGTTGGTTCTCGAACTGTATTGTTTTGTAGTAAGCATCTCTTTCTCTTCGAGCATTTGTTAAGTCCTTCTGATATTTAGCTTCCCTGTTCAATTGGTGTTTAAGTATATTATTGACTTCGTCTAAAAATTCTTTTGTTCTACGTAGTTGTTCTTCTGCCTGCTTAGCTTCTCTCTACTGCTCTTGGTTCTTCTGTATTGCTTCTTGCAGCTGGACTCTTGTTTCTTGTAGTAGATTTCCTAGTGCAATTCTGGCATCTTCCTTATCCTGCATATCTAACTTCAATTGCCTGATTTCTGCCTGTGTTTCGTTTAATAATTGGTCCTTTGTGGCGAGCTATTCCATTGCTGTATCTCTTTGTTTGACAAGTGTTTGCTGTTCTGTCAGCTGAGCTTGAAGTTGGAGCATCTGTGCCTGGAGCTGGTGGTTTTCGGCCTTGACTGTGTCAACCTCCTCCTGTAATGGTGTAATGTCCACTTCCAGGACATCCACCTTATGTTGCAGTTCGTTGCGAATATTGTCTGCGACTTCTCTTATCTGGACTGGTAGTCGTTGGGAGAGATCAATGAGCAATTGCCCCATTGAAGCAAGCTCAAAGAAGACTGGAATTGAGGGGAGTAGAAGAGGGGGTCGAGGTTGTGAAGAGGATGTGGTGTGGAGTTGTTGGGAGGTCGGTGGAGAGTAATTGGGTGATGAGGCGGAAGAGGCTGTGGGCTCGACGGGTGCGATGGGTGGGATTGGGTTTAGTGGAGGTTCCGGTGGTGGAGTGGGAGTTACAGTTTGAATTGTTACCTGGTTTGTATTTTGTTGTTCCGGCTCCGAGAATGCAGATTCTACTGCCTTAATTAGTCTGTCCATAGCGTCTTTAGCAGCTTGTTCGTCCTCTGTTTGTTGTCCTTCTTGAGACTGTTGCTGTGATTCTTCTTCGGTCGAGATTGTTTCTGTTTCACTCTGTTTTTCCTTCTCTTGTTGCTCAGATGAGGAAGACTGCGCCGCTGAATCATGTTGTATGGATGTGGCGATGTCGTGGAAGGTGTCCTCTTCTTGCCCTTCGGCTTCTTTATCTTGTCCGGCTGACTTCTGTGCTTCACTTTCGGAAGAGCTGATTCTGATTCGTTTTCTTCGGAAAAGCTGGTTGATCTCTTCTTCGTCTTCTTCTTCGTTGTCTTCTAATGGTTGCACAGATTCTTCGTGTTGCAGAATGGGACCTCTAAGTGGTGGTTGTGCTGCCAGAATTGCCGGAAAGAGAAAGGAAATGATATGCGGCAATCTGGACCTAGGAGTGGCTCCCTTGTTCACCTGTTTAACTATGGCTACGCATTCTTTGTGGAGTCGTTGGAAGAAGTAAGAGGCGAAGTTTACGGGTTCACGGGCGGCTAGATCGATGGCGGAGTAAAAGGGGCGGGATATGCCATAAGTGCGTTTTTACAGGTTTAGGATGGCAACTAAGAACTGGAGTGCGGTTCTTTCGAGGTCAGGGCGGCATAGAATGGCATACTCGTTGGATGAGTATCGGAGAAAAAGCTCTATCATGCGGGCTAATGGTATGCTTGGGCCATTCTCGCGGCCTTGGGGTGTGAGTCGGAATGACTCAGCAAAGGCTTGGAATGTAATTATGGTTCGCGAGGGCAACGATGGGAAGACCCATCTTCGCTCGGTGATTGGTGATTGAGCTATGGTAGGTATAATTTGCGCGAAGAAGGGGTGGGCCTCCACTGAATGCCAAGGCAATTCAGCGAAGTTGGCAAGCCCACGGGTGCGCAAGAACTCTCCTACGTCAGTAGGGAGTCCGTCACGGAAAGCAGCATAGTTCGCTAATGCTTCCATAGCGCGCACGAAGACAGAGCACAGAACACAGATACACAAAACACAGTGAAAAACACAAAGCACAATCACAAAAACACAATAGCGTTTTTTTCTCGGCGAACTGGAGAAGGTTATGTAGTGGTGCTTTAGCAGAGAGTAATCAAAGCCGTAATAATCACGCGGCAGGGGGAGTGATAATTCTTAACTTCGTAATGCAACAATGAAGAGCTTGAAGAGGCAGGGCGGCTTTATTCATAAATATTATTTAAAACGCGCATATTTACAGTACTTGTAAATCTAAAAAGAAAGGAAGAGTAACGAAAAGTAAAGTAAAATCCAAAAAACGCGGCCCACCGCCAAATGTTTTAGTGCGGGCTAGAAGTGTGTTGATACGGTCGCAGCTTCGAACCGTTGATTATTTTTGGAAGTGGATTTCCGGTCAACGTAGTCAACCGGAAAGTTGCTGGACCAATTTGTTCTGAAATCTGGTAAGGGCCGAACCAGCGTAATTTGAATTTTCCTACAGACCTATTCGACTTTGCATTATAAAAAAGGACAAGCTATCCCACCGAAAAAACTGGAGTTTTCAAGTGTCGATCATGCGTACGAGTCTGTCTTAACTGTATTTCTTGCATAGTTAAAAAACTCTGCCATCTCTGTTCGACCAATTCCTTGAGTGAATCCAACCGAAACAACAATGAGTCTTCTGGTAGCAGTTTCTGAGTGATGGCTACACGTAAACTTGGTATAACTACTTCCATAGGTGCGATTGCTTCTATACCATAAGCTAATTTGAAAGGGGTTAAGCCTGTTGCAACCTTGTATGTGGTACGGTATGCCCATAACACTGCAGGTAACATTTGATCCCATCTTTCCGGTGTTTCCATGATCAATTTCCGAAGCATATTCAGCAGAGATTTGTTTGTACTTTCGGCCAAACCATTTGCACGAGGGTAATATGGTGAACTAAATTTATGGGTGATCTGGAACGACTGTGTCAGTGCTTTAATCAAGTTGTTCATAAAATGGGTGCCTTGGTCTAAAACAATTTCCAGTGGTAAACCAAATCGAGGAAAGACATCAGTTAGCAGACATTTTGCTACCACAACTACTGTAGCAGACCCTAAAGCCCAGGCTTCTGCCCATCTGGTTGCATAGTCTGTACAAGTCAGTATGTAACGGTTGTTACTGAAGACTGCTGGAGGTGTAATCGGGCCAATAAAATCTAAACCCCATTTCTGAAATGGTTCAAGTGGCATAACTGGTTGCAGGGGAAAAAGGTGACGTTGTAGCGGTTGTCCAGATCTTTGACAATTATAGCACTTTCGTCAGGTAACTGGCAATCTTGATGCCACCTTCCCACAGACGGCGCCAGTGTTAACTAGTGTTAACTAGCAGGGTTAAGAATGCCCAAATATTAAACGCCTGGTTCTAACTATCAGAATGGCGTTTAACCAGTCTCAGTGGGTTCTTGGGAGTGGTAGGGGTCTGTTAGACAGAGGCCCTGTACTTAGTTCCCAAATCTAGCCACGTCAAGACTTGTAATGTCACGTCTTAGCTCAATTACTCAGGTACCGCACACACTCAAGTATTCTATTGTTACACACTACCTCGTGGTACTACTCAGAACAATAGAAAACTTCAACTTTACCGACTATAGGTATATACTCCTAATCCACAGTATTGCGACCATCCAAACACGATTCAATCTCAATACACTTATACAGCTACACAGATTTATTCACCAAATTTCACACATGACAACTTGACACATTACTAGCAGTTCCAGGCCTTAGCCTTTCACCAAGTACTCTGCACTGGACACTGAACAGTGTGAACGAACAAATCACATCAGTAGCGAAGAACGAACCACAGAGCTAATCAATTACTCCGATCGTATATAGTAACAACACAAGACGGTCACACAGATGAATCACCAAGTTAACATGACTACAAACACGCACATCAAGTGCGGATGGATACAAAACGCAAGATCCTGCTCAAATGTTGGACACAGAAATAACTACTCAGATAACTACTCAAATACTGGAGAAACAACAGTAACACAGTAATAACTACTCAGATATCAAAAGAACAACAAACACAGTGACATCGAACACACCCAGACGAACAGTCTTGTGATTTTGAAAACCGCGCTTGCGCTCCCTTCGTGTATCTTTTCATTGCTTTAAATAGGAATTTTACAATTGAATCGTAACCGCTTTTCGCGCGTGAGATTACACGTTTTCGTTTTACATTTGCCAATCCGGCGGCCAACTAACACTTTAGGAGATATGGATTACCTATAGAACTGGTGAGCAATTGAGGAACCCACTTTCTAAATCAAGTTATTGAATATTTATTACAAGATTTTATGGTGGTTCACAAGAAATCCACACCATATCACCCTCAAGCCAATGGTCAAGCAGAAAGTATCAACAAGATTCTTTGTAATGTATTGATGAAACTCGTAAACAACAAACATTTAGATTGGGACAAATAGTGACATCTTGCTGTTTGGGCATATCGAGAGGCCTACAAGACCATACTCAATGCAACTCCCTTTCATATGGTTTTTGGTCAAAATTTAGTGCTCCCTTTGGATTTTTTTATTCCCACCCTTAAGGTTGCACAAGAGCATCAATGGAACCGCCATGAATTATCATCAAATAGTGGAATTGGAACAATTAGGAGAAACCATGCTGAAAGCAACAACAAGCATATATGCAACCTATTTTGATGCACATGTGAAAGATAAAGGCTTAAAAGAAGGTGAATTAGTCCTAGTGTATACACTGAAACAACATGCACGAAAGCTAGAGAAATGTTGTTATGGACCTATGATTCTTAATCGACTTTCGACAAGTGGAGTGGTACAATTAGCCACACTACAAGGAGAGATAATGCCTAATTACATTAGTGGCTGTAAAGTCAAACTTTATCAAGAACCTCTTATAGAGGATATGCTTAGAGGACTCACGTTGGCAAAGAAGCGCAAGGAGGAAGAAAAGAGAATACAAGAGGAATCTCTAGAATGCAATAAATGCATGAAATTAAGAAGACAAGGACTAGGGAGAGAACATTATAACCATTTCAAGGGCTCAAGGATAGACACCAACACTGACAAAGAAACACCAGGATATCCTATGTCCATGTGTCAAACAAATTCAACTGCTCATCCTAGCATAGTGGATAGGAGACCATTCATTAGTCATGCTAAAGCAAGGCACCAACCACCAGGAGCTTAGGGTTTTAATTGATTCAGGTGCTACGACTAGTGCGATTAGGTGGTCCCACTATAAGGACTCAAGACTAGAAATCTGGCCGATTGAGGCATACCTCATAGGGCTAGGAGGCATGGAAACCCCTTGCATGGGTGAGATGGACCTTCCTATCCTCATACACGAGATGACCATGACTGTGAAACTCCTAGTGTGCCATGACGATAACCTGATATAACCATTTATTCCGGGCCAAGATTTGTTATACAATCACTCGGTGGGCTTAAATCTTAGGAAATGTTCCCTACAGATCAGGACCTTAGAGCAACAGTAAGTGATACCACTTGACTTCCCTAACAGTACCCGGCCGAAGGAATGTAACCCCAAACCATATGAAAGGAATGCAAAGGAGGATCAAAAGATCTTTGGAAAAATAGGTCAAATTACCTCGACATCAATCCAGGCAGGGCCGGCGATGGTTAGGCTTCGCTGAGGATGACGTGAGGAGATTTTCCCCTGGTCTTCCTTTGAATAAGAAGAGGTCACCACCCACTAGATGGGTCAGGTGGACTACATCAATGGTCAGGTGGGTTACATTAGAAGCCAAATGAGCACTATAGCCTCTTCACGCCCATCCTCCACACTTCTTATGGACCTACCTAGATCTTTTGTGCAGAATGCCTCAATTCCTGATGGGTAGTTCATGCAAGTGTTGGGCCTCCCTTCTTTTCCAAATCGGAGTGTCAACTAGACCTCTCAACCACAATCATAAAGAAGTCAACTGTGTCTTAGGAACCCAAACCGATGACCATACTAGATGACCCAAAGATGGATGTAGTATTAGCATGTCAAGGCAACCGATACAAAGCCCGTATGGGTGTCAAAAGATAAAAAAGTGCCAACCATTTCCAATAGTACAGGCCATGACGAGAAGAAGTCAAGGCAAAATTAGATGCAACATCCAACATCCACTCGATTATCTTCTCCATCGATGAGAATCTGACAAATTTGGATCACTAGGAATTATATGACAAACTGGCCCTACCCCACGCAGATCTGGGTACCCAAGGCCTATCTTCTAGCTCAACACCAAAGCCAAGTTGTACACGTCCCTATGAAATTACTTCACCAATGGACACTACCTCTCCTAGATTCATCCTTGGTACCCCTGCCAAAGAACCATACCCACACACTAACTCTTAGAATATGGATGTTGAAATGCATCTAGAAGCCTCCACACGATCCTTTGTATAACATAACACCTCTCATGACTAACCCTTATCCTTGTTATAATTCACCCATAACTAAACCTTGTATAAATTTCTTCCTTCTTCACTAGTAGGCTCCCCCTTGCTTAGTGTGTGCCATTGATCTTGATCGAGCAGCGCTTCTTCCTTCAAACTCCTTCAAAGTCTTCTCATGGTCCTCTCAAATTCTTTGAATGTTTCAAATAGCTCTCATACAACCATTGGGAGAATTCATAACTTCCCTTTCAAATTCTTCTCAAGGTCCTCATGAATTTTCTGAATGTTTCAAATAGCTCTCATACAACCATTGGGAGAATTCGCAACTTTCCTATGTAGCCTTGAAGCTATAGTTTCCTCATAGGCAACTTTAGAGAACCTCTATCTAATGAAATGATCGAATCTCTAAGACTATGGATGTTGAACCCAAGACTTTTTTCAAACATAAACTAGACTTTGAGGCCTTGCCAAAGCAATTTATCTCACTTAAATTGGTCACTCCTACTGGGAGAAACAAAACCTTCAAGACAGACTAAATTTGCTCTTCACTAGGTGTACACAAAGAGACATTCTCTCGTAATATGTAAAGAATTGATTTGAGATTTTAACCAACGTTAGATAACTTAATTATCTTTCTAAAAAGTCAAAGACTACAAGAATTGAGTGAGATATGACTAATGAACAATGCTCAACACATAGAGCAATCTAGAATGGTCACACAGAATTCTATGTTAGCTATGGCTACACAACACCTTATTCAAACTCACCCAAGCAAGGAGCGAGGGGGCTAGCTTAGCTCAGGGGCCTAGTAGCTTGCTTCCAAACTCTCTAGGAGCACACACATACACGGGATCTCTCAAATTCAATGCTTAGCATGTATAGATATAGAGATGAAAGGATTCCCTATAAGTTAGGAGTTAATTTTCCTAGATTATAGGCAATTACTCACACCTAAGTGTGATTCAAATTTTGGTTGTTGAGGGGAGGATTCAAATTCAAATTTGATTCCGGATTTCTCATGCTTGAATGCTTGCTTTATCAGGATCCAAGTGGCATCCATATGATGGTCCAATTTAGACTAAGATTGAAGCTTGTATTTCAACAATAATGAGGCATTGGGATTTCCTTTCATCATTAATAAATACTAGAAAGAGAACTTTGATAAGTTTCAAACAACAAATCAAGAATTTCTTGCATAAGTGAATTCGTATTCTAGTTTTATTTACAAAAAATAATTGTTGTTGTATTCTCCATAGTATCACCATCATTCATCTCCGCACTACCCACCTATCTATGAAAATAAGAAACATTATCCTCAACAATTATTTCCTCATGGAATGTGCAAAGAAATTCGTACTTTATAGAATAATCTTCATCCACGTGATCATTCTCCAATTTTTAATGAAGATAAGCGGTAAGAACCTTATTTCTTGCATCATACTATGTCGCAAGAGTGTGGAATCATCATTAGCTATTTTACACATGTAAATAAAATTCAAAGTGGCATATTGATCGAAAGACACAAATGCATGTGGACGTGAGTTCTCAGCCATCCCAATATGGACATTCCTCTATATGGTGGGGCTATAGATGCTGCAATCAAAACAACTAAAAGAGTAACAAGAAGAAAAACTCAAACCTATAAGATCCACAACACCATTGGCATGAAGAACATTCCCAAGTGTGTAGCTAATACAAAGGTGTATTTCAAAACCTTGCATAATGATCCGCATGATTTCTTTTATCAATACGTGCATTACATTTACCGTCAATGTGTTGTTGGGATGGTCAACTTTATCATCAACGACCAAGATACACAATATAACGTTCTTATCATTCATAGCTGCGAAAACTATCTATTTTCTAGAGAAGCCGACAAAAAGTGTCGTATGGAGCTCAAGAATACTTGTAGAAGGCTTTACACACTTGCATTAGTGAGTACAACCTAAAATTGAGCTACATAATCATAGAATCAAGTATTTTTGACACTTTACTTTTGAAACTTTGGAAAAGTATACATCAAGCTCCCAATGCTTAAGATAACTTGGAGAAATATAGGAAAGGCAATGTTTCAACAACCCCCACTAACACCATTCTCGTAGATGGGGGGTGTGAGAACACACAAAAAGAGGGGGGTTAGGGAGCATTAAACATAGTGTTATTACTAAGTATATAATGTGGAAACATAAGTAACCTAAAACACATCACCAAGAAGAGAAAAAAATATAATACTAAACCTAAGGGTGATCATACACATCATTATCATTTTGTAGCAACATCAAACACTAACGTACATGAAACAATGAATTTTCATTTTATACAGATGCCTAATTGAGATAAGATGAAGCATCTTATAAATTTGATGCGATTTCTTGTTCGATAATGTTTGTAGATTGACTTGTAGAAGAATTATAAACCAGGAATTGGAGGTTACAATGATAAATTATAATCTTATTTATAGTACTGCAAAATAAAATAAAAACAATAAAAGACTTTGGAACAGCCACTCGAGTGAAAGAGTGTTTCTGAAATGTTAAAATTTATCATTTGAATGCTACATATTGAAAAAATGTTTCTTCATAACCAGATTTATCAAGGTACAATGAACTTGTAGCAATGATCATAAAGTCTGATAGTAGATTAAGTATTCAGTAGGCTTATAATCATTCGGGGGTTAGCAAGGCAAATTCGACGCAATGCATCGAACGAGTGTTGCTGGATACGTATTTGATTGCGCATTTATTTCTGTTTGATTCAGCTAAATAGATATAACTGTTGTATCGGTAACATGATAACCGGGATACCCGCAAAAAGATTGGGCATAAGCTCATCTTCATGGGATGTAATTCGTTAGTTGAACGGTAAATCTTATTCAGAGCGTGTCAATTTGTAGATGAGTTGTAAAATTATTAAGATCCTTTCAGGAGTATTGCTGAATTAATGGCGTACTTTGGGAATATCTAGTTCAAGTTGAGTGGTCCTGCGTCGGCAGTAAGCATCGGCACTGTTATTGCCGGATACGCGTCGAAGCTTTCGAGATCAGACGCGCCATAATTTGGCGAGTAAGAGCTTGTGCCGTATTCTCCAAAATATGCTCCGTTGAGGAACAAATCGCCTTGTGATCTCCAGTCACAGCTGGCTGTCTCCCTCGCACCTTCTAGTTTTGTAACCTGTTGCTCGATCAAGGAGTGGATTAATATTTGATTAGTAATGTATTAATTCATACGGAAAGAACATATCAGTTAATCTACTCCGATATGAAAGAGATAGACAGATTATGCGCGAAACTGTTTGATTAGTAATGTATTAATTCATACGGAAAGAAGATATCAGTTAATTTACTCCGATATGAAGGAGATAGACATATTATGCGCGAAACGAAGTTTCATGCGGGAATTAAGAACTAATCAGTAATACAGGATTCAGTGCCCATCAATTTAAATTTCCAAGTTCTCCATGTTCATCATCCTTATTAGCAAAATGTACACTTGCCTGTTTGAATCTGTAATCATCAGAAGCTAGGAAATAATTCCCTTGGCTCAAAATCGTTGGATTCGCGCTTGCTCCTATCGCATACATTTCCCATTTCGTGTATCTGTTATTAACCACATGGAATCGTCCATAGCGGCACCTAAAATGAGGCAGACGTTACATGTGCCATGATCAGTAACCGGTCAAATGTTCAGAATCGAAATTTTTGAGTTCTCTGTTAATAAAGAGATTCCTGTAGTTCAATCATGAAATTGTTTGAAAATCCTTAGTTATCGAGCTTTCTTGCAGAATGAAACCTATTACGAGTGCAGCCATGGCGGAGCTTTGATCTGTGATGAATATTGATCGCACCTTTCACGAAGTTCAATATTGAAGTGATGATAGAGTTGAAGCATAAAGAACTAAGCCAAGCGTTTTTCATCTAAAGCTATGGCGGTGCAGGAACGATGCGTTTCTGATAGTCCATAAACTCGCGATGGCAGGATATGGTGATCACTTACCTGGGCATTCTCTGTACCAATCCTGGGCCAAAGTGATTGTACACCACAGTGACTCTCATATCCTTATCTTCTGGGTAGCCGTCGGAATGACCAAGCAGCATGACCTGCGAAATATAACGATTTCTCACTATTCGTGTGGGATGGTAGACTAAAAACAGAAAAAAAAAATTATTATCAAAATAATCTTGTTACTACTGCATTCGAATAGGGGGAACTCACTTTGTCATGATTAGTGAAGAAGTTGTTTGAGATTGTGATGAAGGTCGAAGTATGAATCGCGTCGATCAAACCATCAGCGCATTCCGCTAAGTAATTATGGTCAATCCAGATATGGCTTCCTCCAAAAATGGCGATGGCATCTCCATCAGAGCCGGTTCTCTCTCCGACATGCTCAGTTGAGCTCATTACGAGTCCAGACTTTCCTGCAAGCTATATTTGATTAAAACTGTATCTATCTATCTGTGGAGAGAGAGAGAGAGAGAGGAGAGAGAGAGAGAGAGTGAGAGAGAGAGAGAGTTAGAGAGAGAGAGAGAGAGATACGCAGAAATTTTGTATAACGACGATGCAGAGGCCTTTGTCTAGCAACACACATCAGAATTCTGATCTGACGCAACGACAGACGACGCTTATTGAAACGTTGTCGTACCTAGAGTGCAATGATGAATAATGAGACCGTGAATGATGATGTGTTGGGTGTCTTGGATGGTGATGCAGGGACCATTCGAGATCTCCACACGAGCTCCACGGCCATCAATGGTCTTGAAGCTGTTGACAATGAGCTCGTTCTCCAGGGTGATGCTCATATCCCGCTCGAATATAATCCACAAGGGCTGCATTTGAACCACGCCGTAACGCAAGGTGCCCGGCGAGGGGTCGACAGGGTTGTCGCTGGGGTCGGTGACGACGTAGATCTCGCCTCCCTTGCCGCCTTGCGCGTCGGAGCCATAGCCAATGGCGCAGTCTGCCAGACGCATGCGATTATTCCTCCAGTCCGGATCTCCCCGCCAACACTTGTCGATGGTGTTCATCATTCTGCTTCCGCTCTGTCCTTCCCTTCCAGGACCGCTGTCAAGATATGAGCTCCATGGTTTGCTCGCCATTACTGTTTTACTTGCTTTTGTTATTTGCCTTCTCCCTTCGCGCAGTATGCTCTCCTTGTCCAGCCTACTTACCTTTCGCTTCGATGCCCTGTATGCATATGAACCTTCTTCCCTTATTGTCTTCGCCTTTGTCTGCCAGTCCTGTGGTTCATCATACGCAGGAAGGATTTCGATCTCTCTTTTCTTTTGCTTCTTTCTTTTGTGTTTGTCTTTCTGCCACAACTCTCTTCTGAGCATACCATTCGCGGGCTCAACCATCCTCGCTAGAGTCTCATTGAGCAAGCTGATAAAAGAAACAAAACTTACTTTAGCAGAGTCGATGGCGTGCAAGAGCAACGGCCATCTACATGGAGCGTTAGGCAACAGTTTCTAAGAGTTCAACAATTTCGATAGAACTTGGCATAAGGAGACTTGTTGCTCCACCTCAGTGTATGGTCTGACATACACTTCATCGAGCTAAATGTGTGTGCGTGCACAGGGGTGTGTGTATACCTGTGGGACTTAGCATGCTGCTCTGGGAGAAGTTCGGGTAGAGTCACAGCTACATTTTGTGCTTGTGAACGAGGAGACTGCCGAAACTCTCCATCGCGAGTCGTAGATGCCGATGATACAACTGTCTCTGATAAAGTCATTTGAGAAGCCATTAGCAACGCAGTTACCAGAAAGGCTGTTAGCCAAGGAAGCACCTTGATCGTCATTGCGTTAACGGAGGCAATGACACCCTCAAAAAAAAAAACTGACGCTAATTCTGGTTTATGCTGAGGGATCACCACTACTAATGACGCAAATGCATTTGCTTCACTGTCATTGTGGGCGAGATGACATGAATATATATCACACCTGCTTTGTCAGAGGAGAACAGAGGATATCTCCCTTTGCTCCTCTCTGTCGAAAATTTCCAGCGGAGAAGGTAGCATGGACAAGAAAGCTGCAATCGATCGTTCTTTTGAATACGAATGACAGGAAGGCATCAACTCATGAAGGTCTCTCTCAACGCCGTGCAGGGAGATGGCGGCGTCGGTTGCTACTTGCTCCATATCTGAAGCAGGAACGTGCTAGTTTAAGGTGAGCGACTCGAACCAGTACGTCTCATGTAGAAGAGTAGGGCAGCACCCGGAGTGGAATCTGAGTACAACGTGAATGGATAATGCTTCGTACATGCATGTGAGATTAGTTAATGGGTAGCAACCACATCCAACACCTGAGTACTTACTATCGCAGAAACCATCTGAACCACCGTCATCGTATGGCACTCTGTGAGGATGATGAGGGTGATGAACAATTGTTGAGGGTGATGAACAATTTAATACACCTAGCAATTTATGTCTGACAATTCTGTGTGTACTAGATATATGCGTGCACACACGCTGTTTTGGCAAGTAACAGTGGGTGCACACCGCCCGATGGCACAATGAGCACACCCATATGGTACAATCTGATATGCTTTCAAAAAAGAAAAGAATTTCGGGTTCATTATTTCTTGAGCCATCCTCCCCCCTCGGAGCAAATATGTGCCGCTTTGACAATTGCTTTTGATTGGTTCTTTAAGTTGTTCAACCAATAAAATAACTTGAAAGTTTGGAAGTCAAACACTACAACATATGAGGGGCATATCGGCCCCTATCAGTGCAAATAAATGGCACTATTTTTGTCCCATCACTGATATAAGCATCGATATACGTGCTGGTATTATATCGTTGGTATGAACATGAGTATAAGCATCGGTATAAGCGTCGATAATTATCTGGACATATCGATGCTTATATCGATGACCAAATCTGCAAATTTTTTTTGGGTAGAGTGTATTGTCTCTTGCTGCAACAAAATTGCCATGTTGTTGTGTAGCAAAAGACAATACACTCTACCCAAAAAAAATCGAGTACATATCATATGTACTCTAGTGGTTGCTAATATAGTGTTTAGATGACCGGCAACCAAAACACAATTTGATAAAGAAAAACACTATCAAGCACAAAAGAGATGAGCAGAATGAACCTTGAACCATGTACAAAAGTGTGATAAAGAGATATATATCCCATGAATGAACCATGTACAAAAGTATGGCAAAGCATTGACATATATAAACCAAATACAAAATGTGGCAAAGCACTGCCATATAGGAGCCGAATACAAAATTTTGGTGCATCATTGCTATATATGAGTGTAATACAAAATTATAGCAAAGCATTGCCATACATATGCCTAGAGGAATCAAAACCTTTATGCCTAAGGTCTTGTAACAAAGCATATGCATGAAATGAGCCAAATTGACATGATATTTATAAACAACAACTAAAAACACCAAACCAAGTTTATAATCTCACCTCATCCTAGATGCTCCCATGAAATGATTGCACTGTGTCCCGTCAAGTCCTCCAACAGTGCAGTCAATTGATGATGATATCCATAAGCCTCCTTGGTTTGCGTCAAAGGACAACCCACTGCCAACTCATGTGATAAATATGCAAAATGTTAGATGAACATACATGGCGTGCTTAATACAAGAAAATTCAATAATCAAAATGATACTTACAAACTCATAATGTGTGTTGTCATATCCGCTCCTACCCAAATATGAGGGTCCGACCTTATCTAGACCTGTGGCCACCGCATCTCACTCCTGACGATATTGGTCGAGAGTATGTTGCTACTCATCATGAATCGATTCCCACTCCTCAGTGTCTAACCATAGGGGCTTTGGTAAGCCTGCTCTCAAAGCATCACGAGCCTCGTACGGCCGATGGGACATCCTCTCACATGTCATGTGTTGAATCCACTCTGAACTGACAATAGAATGCTCAGGTTCTGACCGGTACTCTTCATAGATCGACTTTGTGATATAATTTCTAGAATCTTTATCCTGTTCACTCTATTTCAACATAACAAAACATCCAAACTTTATGGAGCAAAGTTGTCATGTGTGATGATGCATGGACTTTCTGGCTGCATCCATCAACGGAGCTCCATCACATATACAATACATCTTGGATTCGTCATGGCCATGAGCACCCCAAGGTGTACATTGAGATGCCAGCCAATTTCATGTGGAGATGTTACGACATTTAATATATGATACATTTACTTATATATTCTAATTTTAATTTTGAAACCCTAAATTTCATTTTGTTATGTATAATCCAAAAAATTTTATTTTTTTCTAATTTTTATATATTTAATTATATATATGTAAAAATCCTAAAGACCTATTTTTACATAAAATTAATTAAAATACATACATTTAATTAAAATATATATATTTAATTTAAATATTTACACATTCTAATTTTTTCCCCTAATTTTTACATATGTTTGACTATATAAATTAATATTAATCCTAAAACTTTATTTAGGATGTGTTTGTATGTAAAAGCCCAAAAATCCTATATATATATATATATATATATATATATATATATATATATATATCTCCTAGAAAATCTAAAGATCTATTTTTTAGATATTTAATTATATATATTTTACATATTATGATGTTTTTCATAATGTTTACATACATTTAATTAGAATATTTACACATTAAAATGTTTTTTCTATTTTGATATATATTTGATTATATAAATTAATATTAATCCTGAAAGTTTATTTAGGATGTGTTTGTATGTAAAAAAAAAAAATCCTATTATATATATATATATATATATATATATATATATATATATATATATATATATATATATATATATATATATATATATATATATATATATATATATATATATATATATATATATATATATATATATATATATATATATATATATATCCTAAAAAATCTAAAGATCTATATTTTAGATATTTAATTCTATATATATATATACATATGCATGTGCATGTGTGTATGTATACGTGTGTGTAAATATGTATGCATATGTGTGTGTGTATGTATATATGTGAGTGTGTATGTATATGTATATATGAATGGATGAATATGCATGTGTGTATGTAATATGTATGTGAGTATGTGTATGCATATCTGTGTGTATGTATGTATGCATATGCATATGTGTGTATGTATATGCATGTGTGTATGTAATATGTATGTGAGTGTGTATGTATATATGTGACTGTGTGTGTATATATGTGAGTGTGTATGTATATGTATATATGAATGCATGCATGCATATTCATGAATATGCATGTGTGTATGTAATATGTATGTGAGTATGTGTATGCATATGTTTGTGTATGTATGTATTATGTGTGTCTGTATGTATATGCATGTGTGTATGTAATATGTATGATTGTGTATGTATATATGTGAGTGAGTGTGTATATATATGTGAGTGTGTATGTATATATGTGAGTGAGTGTGTATATATATGTGAGCGTGTATATATACGTGTGTGTTTGTGTGTACATGTATGTATGTATATGTGTTTATGCATATGTGTGTGTATGTATGTATGCATATGCATGTGAGTATGCATACGTGTGTGTATGTAATATGTATGTGAGTGTGTATGGATATATGTGAGTGAGTTTGTATATATATGTGAGTGTGTATGTATATGTATATATGAATGCATGCATGAATGCATACATGCATATGCATGTGTGTATGTAATATGTATGTGAGTATGTGTATGCATATGTGTGTGTATGTATGTATGCATATGCACGTCTATATGTATATGTGTGTGTACATGTATGTATGTATATGTGTGTATGCATATGTGTGTGTATGTATGTATGCATATGCATGTGAATATGTATAGGTGTGTGTGTATGTATATGCATGTGTGTATGTAATATGTATGTGAGTGCAATGTATGTATATATGTGAGTGAGTGTGTATATATATGTGAGAGTGTATGTATATGTATATATGAACGCATGCATGCATAAGCATGAATATGCATGTGTGTATGTAATATGTATGTGAGTATGTGTATGCATTGCAAAGTAAATACAAATATGTATACTTTTGATGAGCTTGTTTTTTATTAATAATAATCACTTACAAAGACTCTTCAAAGGAAGTAATCTAAGAAAAAGGCTTGAATGATTGAGTGTGCAACTCACCTCCCATCCTTTATATCCTTTTGCACCCAAAATAGTAATGATCTAGAATGCTCTTGTGGAAATGTGGCCGTCATGCACACTCATTCCCATTGCCCTTTAGGTACCTTAGGATATCCCCCAAGTGAGGGACCTTGTCTAACCTTATCCCTTGTCCTGCACACATATATAGAGGTCTCTATAGAACAATGTCTAACACTCTCTCCTCCTGATAAAGATCATTGTCCTCAATGATCAATGAGGGAACATACTTGAAAACTAGAGCTTCTAATTCCCAAGTAGAATTTGTAAGTGGTAATTGTCTCCAGGCTACTAGATGCTCCTCGATGACATGGTTTCTCAACAATTTCTATCTCATGTCTAGTATCCTACCTAGAGAGTGAGTTTTGTTTTCACTTTCCTACAAAGAAAAAATAACCTCTATTAGATTATCCTCCTTAGAAATATACCTTCTAAGTTTACTGACATGAAACACTAGATGGACTCTACAATCGAAAGGAAGCTTTAATCAGTATGCAACATCACTGAGAGTTTTAATTATCTTCCAAGGTACACAAAATTATGGTGAAAGCTTAGTGTACTTCCCTTTGGATAATGAAGTTGATCTTGCTGGTACTTGAAGAAAAACTCTATCCTCTTGTTCAAAGACTCTAGTATATCTCTTCTTGTCAGCATATTATTTTTTCCTATAAGTTGATTACTACATCTTGTCTTTAGTTATTTCTAAATTTTCTTGGAGATTTTCTAGGAACTCCGAAGCACAAGGACATTTCTTTGGCATTCTTGTCATATTGGGAGTAGTAGGGTTCATGCCATATTCATCTGAAAGGGAGACATGCTAGTCACTGAGGTATATTATTATAAGAAAACTCTAGTAATGGAAGATAATTATCCCAATTTGTTTGCCTCTCAAACACATATGCCCTCCACATGTCCTCTAGAGTCTAATTCACACTCTCTATCTAACCATTTGTATGTGGATGGTCACCACTACTACTCATCTTTAATGAAACTTTTAGCTTGTCAAAGACAAACTTCCAAAAGTGTCTTATGAATCTACCATCCCTATCTGAAACTATGGATGTCAGTAACCCATGCAATCTAAAGACATGCTGGATAAATAGCTTTGCTACATGTAGAGCTTCTATCATCTCCTCTGTGGGTATAAAGTGAGCCATCTTGCTCAATTTTTCTACCACTACTAGGATAGTATCCCACTTCCTTTGGGTTTGTGGTATGAAATCCATGGATACACTATTCTAGTTGTGGTTTGGAGTCTATAAAGGATGTAAAAGACCCTATGTCTTAACCCTTTCTTCCTTGTTGACTTGATACATAAAGCATTGTTGAACAAGTGTGTAGACATCTCTAGCTAATCTAAGCCACCAAAATGTTCTTCTAACTAACTTAATGGTCTTGTCAATACCAACACTTGATTGCTTTACTAGGGGAAGAAGCAAATGCTACTACCCCATATCCTATAATAGAGTCATCATTGATGGCTCTCAACAAATGTGGATCTTCCACCTGTGCTTCCTTTATTTCTTGAAGCAATGATATTTCTAGAAGTTTATAGCTCATTTGACACATTGTCCAACATAATTCATCAACCACAATATTCTTGTTGCCTCTTCTATATAGGTCTTCCATATGAAACTCCTACATGAGCTTAGTCCAAAGAGCCTACCTTCCTCAAACATCTGGCTAACTACAAAAGTACTTGAGTGTATGGTGATCCATGTTTACCTTAAATTTTACACCATAAACATAATTTCTTGAGACTTTAAGAGCATGCACCACTGCATATAACTCATGTTCATGCACCAGCCAATTGCGTTGTGCACTACTTAACTTTTTACTTTCAAAAGCTATTTGCCTATCATCTTGGCTCAAAACTACCCATATGGTTATGCCACTAGCATCTATTTCCAAGCCAAATGGCTTTTGTGGATCCACCACTTTGAGTGTTAGAGCCTCAGAAATAGCTTGCTTTAGAGTATCAAAACCCTCTTGTTGCTCTTGTTTCCATGCAAAAGTTACTTTGCCTTGAAGTGAATTCATCATAGGTGTTTTTATCGATTAATAAGATGAAATGAATTTCTAATAAAAATCAAAAGTTCCTAATAATGACCGATGCTACCCCTCGTCTTGAGGAGTTTCCCATGCCAATATAATTGAGGCCTTCATTTTTTAATTCATTTAAAATAATCCTTAAATGGATCGCATGCTCATGTACACACCTACTATACACTAGCAAGTCATCTAAAACATCTACAACAAATTTACAAATGAACAGACATAAAAGTAGCAGTTGCATTAGTCAAACCAAATGCCATAAATAAATACTCATAATGCCAAAAAAGGTCTTAAACCTATTTTATGTACATCCTACTCTCTAATCCTAATCTAGTGGTAGCCACTCTTCATATCTATTTTCATATATACAATTGCACCACCTATAGCATCAAGAAGATCATCTATTCTAGCCATCTGAGTATTTATGCTTGATGGTAATCTTATTGAGCGCTTGATAGTCCATGCACATCTGATAAGACTCATCTTTCTTCTTCACTAGAAGAACTAGTGCTACAAAGGGATTCTAATTGGATCTGATCAGCCCTTTCTCCATGTACTCATATGCAACCTTGTTGACTTCATTCTCCTCTAGCAAACTCATATGAAATGGTGGTTGAGTAGTCGGACTCGCTCCTGGCACCAATTCGATCTTGTGCTCAATATTCCTACAAGGAGGTGAACAAAGGTAACTTATTTAGAAACAATTCCTATAATTATGCTCTTACTTTCTCTAAATGTACTTCAGCATTCTATATGGAGCTTCCTCGATTGTGAGAATCCATCACTACACGTGATGAATAAACAAAATACAAACAATAAATATACTTACAATCAATTTTGAGCTGCTTGGTTGTGTTTGTCACTCACCTTTCTTGGATATCTGGCTATCCATGGATCAATAGTCACCTCCCCTTGTGTTGAAACTTATACACATGAGAAGAAAATTTTTTCATTGGTGGTTTCCTAGCATGCCACTACTTAATTACTTTTACATCAAAACATGCCATGCGATCTCAACATCCAATATGTCATCATAGGACTAGATCCGAAGGTTGCTATGAGGAGAAGAGAACTAATGGCATTGTGTGTGGAACCACTATCCAAGGGGGCCTTAACAAGCTATCCTGCCATGACTCCTCTCATAAGAATGAGTTCCATGTCTAGAAATTGGTAACCTTTATGTGCCATTGGTGAAAGAATAGCATCTGGAAAAGGGTATCTTCTTAATGATCACTGTCAGCACTATGGGAGATGTTATCTGAGATGGGGAATCTCCAAAATCCTCATCTATACCAAACCGTTTCTGTGTAGGGTTTATGACTATCATTACATCTATCTTTTTCTTCTTAGGATAGTCTTTAAATTAATGTGGTCCTAAGCATAGTGCACTTCCTTTTGAGGTTGTGGACTGGTTGAAATAGGAGCACTAGAAGAGGAAGGCCAACTCATCTTAGTCCATGATGACCTCTAGACATGGAAGCCTATGCCTCTATGACAATCCTCATAAACTAGAGCCATCTCTATGGCTTGTGCCAAAGAGTGACACCCCAAGTTTCTCACTGAAGGTTGAATCATTTATCTTTGTCCCAAGACTAACTTGTGGACTTGGAGAAACTCTAGAATGGAATGTGGTAATGTAAGAAGAATCTCCTTGTATTTATCAACATAGTTTTGAATTGATTGTTTTTCTAGCTAATGAAAAACTAGGTGTCAAGTGCTTTAGACCTCTCATCTGGTGGCATAAAGTTATTATAGAACAAGTTTTTGAACTACTCCCAAGTAGTTGGTTCTTTCTTATCTTATTCTATGTTATGCCACCACCTATGGGGGATTTCCATAATATTATATGTGGCCTCTTATATCTTATGCCTATCATCCATGATATGGCATAAGCAAAAGTAGTGATCCCACTTGTTGAACCACACCTCAACAATGTCAGCTTTACCTACATTAGTAGATCCATGGTAACACGGCAGCTTAAGATCCTTATGTTGTCATCTAGCCATTCTAATTGGGACACCCTCACTAGAGATTTATGGAGTGTGGTGCTCACCTAGAGCTTCCAAATACATCCCTAGGATCTCCTTTGAATACATTGCTTCACCTGTACTCTTATCAACATCACCTTTGACATCCTGCTCAAAGGTTAGCATATGTCCTAGCAATTGATTCAAATTAGGAGTGAAATGATCTAGTGACAATTCGGTATACAAAATGAATGGCTTCCATTTCTCATCTCCTCTCAAAACTAGAACTCAAAAGTGAAACGAAGACAAAAGAGGCCATCACTGATATTGACAACCTATTGCGGGCTCAGACTATTCACAATGCAACGCTTATGAGAAACATGGGACTGCTCAGACGCCACTTGGCAGCAGCTAAAGAAGAGAACCAACGTCTACAGGAACAGAACAGAGAGAATTTAGAAGCTGCTCTAGATCAATCGGACGAGCCCTTGAGTCCCAGTCGCTTCAAAGTTGTCCCCTCTGAATCCATGAAGATGTTATTGGAAGATCATGTCAGATTATTAGACGAGTATGACAACATGAACGAGGAACTCCAGAAGCTCAAAGAAGACCACAAATTGCTCCAATTAAGAGCACCTATAGAGCAAGGACCACCAGCTCCTGCATACCCTTCTCCTAAGATCCTAGAGGAACTCAACGCTCTACGGGCCCAGGTAACTACTCTCCAAACACAGATCGCAGCATATGAAGACCCCCCAAGACCAGATTCCCCACCCGAACTACTAGCGGATGAAGAAACAGTGACTATCCCGATGGAGGATATGTTTGAAGAAGCATATGAACCCCAACCCATCCCAAGAGGATGCGTCATGGCAGAAGGCCAGACAACTTTTGAACTTCCTACTCCTGCATGGATGAAGACGGTTGAAGAACTTGGAAGGACCCACTCCGCACGTGTGGAAGCACAGCTACATGCAATGGCAATGATTGAAGAACGAATTTTACAATCCCCATACTTTACTCACTTGGCCCCTCGCAGATACATATCTAGGCATGAGCTACAATACAAGCCATATTTTATGTTAATAGCAGAATACCAGCTGGCCATAGAAAAAGAAACAAGCAAGAAACCCTCCCACATGACCCAGTTTGAGCCTGAAGATCTGCCAACCGATGCGCAGAAAGGAGAAATATATCAACCAACTTGGCGCCAAGATTTATTACAGATGATGAGCACATGGGCCAAGGCACCACTCCACTTGAAGTACAACCCATGTTGGGGACCCATGCCACGTTGCCACTCCTAGAAGGCATTTGCCATTAAAGTACAGAACAACAAGCAATGCCAGGTTTGGCTCAATTACCCATATTTCAGGCCACTCATAGGACCACCAACAGTTGGATACATGATGGCAATGATTCGTCACTGGCTCCCTCGCTTACGACGAATGGACGATGTAGCAGCGCATATGACTGTCAAAATATTTGACATGATGCAGATGGTATTCAAAGTCTTCCGTCGCGTCAAGGCACCACATGTGAACACCCCGGGTTTCGAGCATGGCAACCAAGATTTAGCATATGACATGAGCACGACACCATCGCTCCGGGTGTGTTATGCCTGGCATTGTCAAATCAAATACTTACCGGAGTGTTATAAGCAGACATTCGAAGAAATGTTCACTACAAGTTTTTGGGAGTATCACTCAGAGGTGTTCATAAGCAGGCCTACACATCTATTACAATTATTTGCCTGTGAATAACTGGTGTACTCTACACATTACAAACTCTTGCCACCAGAGGAACCTCAACCCATCGATTGGGAGAAGCTTGAAGCTGATCTTGCTAGAGGTATCCATCTGTCAGAGCACACCCTTGCTCAGGTCCTACAGAATTATATCCGACATACCCCACAACAAGGTTCTGTCGAGGACGACAGAAGCGAGAGGGAGGGGGTTGTTGGCAGTAGCTAGAGACACAGTAGCCAGAGGCATAGACATCGACGAAGCATGTAAAGATAGAGCACACTGAAGTAGCATGGAGTCAGTCAAATCATTTTTTCAACCAAATATGTTTTAAAATACTTTTCAAAACACCTCCAACAGTGATTTTCATCACTTCTGTACCATATGTAACATAGGAAAACCCTTTTTGTAATTTATAGCTCCATTTTCTGCAAGCCCAAGAGTCCTCGAGCTTGAGGAGCTTAGGTAGAACGAGCATACCAATTTTGGCTATTTTTAGACACCTTTTACCCTTTCAAATAGCACCTAGAACCTATTTTTTAACTATGGCGACCACTAGATGTGAAACCGATCAAAACTAGTCTAGAATCTATAAAAAGAGCTAGAGAGCTCATTTTTGAGGTTGGTTAGTGTGAGCTTAGAGCTATTTTGGGCTTGTAATTGAGATCTTGAGTACAAGAGTCTATTTTCCTACCTTCCATTGTGTCTTGCTTGTCTCTTCATTGTGTGTGTGTATGTGTGTGTGCATCTCTATGCTTCTCACCTTCACTCTCACTACATTTCACATTCACGATCTTCCTATCACTCCTATCTCTTTTGCGGATTGACATTAAGGAGGTGGAGCTTCTTAACGTGGTACTTACCATTGTGCTAGAGCAACACAATGCTTGACTCCTGTGTAATGCATAAACTTGCTCATCTGTGAGATAGCAAACTTAATATCTGACCGAGTAATCCATAATTAAATCAAGCATCCAACAACCTACTGATAGAGAACAACATCAAATACATCTCTAGCATCATGAAGACTCAATCGTAAACTTGTCTCCATAGGAGTGGCAATAGGTTTACAATCTTCAAGGCAAAAAACCTGCAATAATGTAACAATATATTTTGTTTGACACAAAGACATTCTGCCATCAACATGCATAAGCGGAATGCCCAAACAATGATGCAAATGCCCCAAATTAGACATCTCAAATGAGGCATTCAAATCAGCCTTAAAATCAGCAATATGCTTCTCATGAGGACCAGTGAGCAACATGTCATCAACATACACAACAATGATCAGAAATACATCATTAGCATGTTTAACATATAAGGTGCTTTTAGTTGGACTATTCTCAAAACCATGTGCAATCAGATAGGCATGTACCTTTTCATACCAAGCACGTGGTGCTTGCTTTAAACCATAGAGTGGCTTCTTTAACCTGCACACCTGGTTTTCATGCCCTTTCTAGACAACCACAGGGCTAAAAATCATACACTTCTTCATGCAAGTCACCATTGAGAAATGTTGTTTGAATGTCCAACCGATGTACATTCCAACTATGATGAGCTGCAAGTGCACAAATGCTACAAACAAAAGTCATTCGGCATGTAGGTGCAAAGGTCTCATCAAAATCAATGCCTCTTTCTTGCACATAACCCTTTGCAACAAGCCTAGCCTTATACCTGTCAACTGTTCCATCAGGTTTACGCTTCAGCTTGTATACCCACTCAGTGCCAATGGCCTTCTTGCCACGAGCAAGTCACATAAAGGCTAGGTACCATTTTTCATGATAGCATCATATTCAGATTGCATTGGAGCCATCCAATGTTCATAATTTTTTGCTTCATCAATTGAAACAGGTGCAATCTCATCATAGAGACTAGAGGCAGCCATGTCATAGCAATCTGATGCAAATGAGGCACTATGAGAACCTAACGAGTACAATATGACAAAGGTGCATCTAATTTGTTGTCACGCAAAGTCTGCACCAGCCATTTTGGCATAGTTTTTGCCTCCTCAATATCATCTCTCTCATCAACAAGTGCATCATGTAAATCGACATCAGAAATAGAATGATCTGCATCATCACATGAAACATAGCAATCTGATGCAAATGAGGCACTATGAGAACCTAACGAGTACAATATGACAAAGGTGCATCTAATTTGTTGTCACGCAAAGTCTGCACCAGCCATTTTGGCATAGTTTTTGCCTCCTCAATATCATCTCTCTCATCAACAAGTGCATCATGTAAATCGACATCAGAAATAGAATGATCTGCATCATCACATGAAACATGTAAAGGCTAAGAAGTTGCCTCTTTAGAACCAACACTAGACTGTCCACCTATAAAAAGAGGTAGCAAAGTATCATACATGTTTGTGGAGCTAACAAATGTCTCCTTCGTACATGAAAGTAAAGGTTGAATAGCATCTTCCACAAAAACAACATCACAACTAACCAAAATGTGTTTAGTCTGTGGATGATATAGATGGAAGCCTTTGCTTTCAGAACTCTACCAACAAAAATACATTTTACTGCTTCATCATCCAATTTCATATGATGTTGTTTAGGCATTAATGCATATGTTAGACAACCAAAAACATGCGGATGAGCAATAGATGGCTTGCAACCATGCCAAGCCTCATATGGAGTGATAGTTTGCAGTGCTTTAGTGGGACATCTGTTAAGTACATATGTTGCACACATGCCAGCCTCAAACCAGAAACTATGTGGTAAAGCCTGACTCTTGACCATACACCTCACCATCTCCATGAGTGACCTATTCTTATGTTTAGCAACTCCATTCTGTTGAGGTGTATATGGCACTATACACTGATGTTTTATTCCATGTTCAGATAGAAATGCATTAAAGTCAGAAGACATATATTCCTCCCCTCAATAAGAATGGAGGGTGCCCATTTTACATGCTCACAGGTTTTCAGCCAAAACCAAAAACTGTTTGAAGCACATGAAAACTTTGGACTTTGCTTTCAATGGATATATCCATGCATGCTTGGAAAAATCATCAATGAAAGTCACGAAGTAAAGATAGTTTCCAAAAGAGGATGTCTGCATAGGACCATAGACATCATTGTGAACAAGTTGCAATTCCTGAGCAGCTGAAACTGAACCATCTTTTGGAAAGGAGGAACATTGCATTTGGCCCAAAATACAGCCTTCACAAACATGTTTTCTGGGTGCCTCAAGTTTGGGCAAAGAGGACACCATTTCAAATTTCTACAAGCATAGCAAACTAGCAAAATTCAGATAACCAAAGCATGCATGCCAAAGGTTTGCATCTGACATAGCCTGAGAATCATGTACTTCACATGTTGAATTACTCATAGATTTTTCATAGTCTATGAGCTTATACAGCCCATGACATAAAATGCCAGAAGCAATAATCATGTTGTCATCTGACAGATCATGAACTATACATCTGTCATCAACCAATTTCACAACCAAGCCAATCTTGGCTAATGCAAAAACTGATAACAGATTTTTCTTGATCCTTGGCACAAATAAAGCATCCAACAAAGTGAAAGAACTACCATCAGTAGTAGTCAGAATGATCTTACCAACTCCCATGATAGGACAAGAGGAGTTGTTGGTGCATGTGATAGTATTCCCTGTAGGGGTAGGCTCGAGTGAAGTGAAGAAACTGTGTTGCGAGGTAATATGTTTGGTTCCCCTACTATCAAAGTACCAAACATTTGAGTCTACTGCAGACATACACTGTTCAAGAGAAGATGGGTCAAAACTGCAAACACTTGTAAATGCCCATTCTTCATTTTGCACAAGATTAGCAGACTCTATTTTTGGTGTAGAGGCCTCTACAATAACCATTCCAACCTCTTTTTTCTTTGCCTCTTTTGCAGCCAGTTTTGGACAGTTCTTTATGGCATGATCGTTTCCTGTATAGTACTTACAAAAGAATTTCTGCTTTTCTGATTTCTTCTCATCTTTGTCTTCCTTCTTCGAACGTGCAACATTTGCAGATTTCTGCTTACTAGTAGATGAGCTCCATTTACCTTTGCCCTTCTGATTAGCCAGGAAAGCTTGATCTGCAACACATATCTGCCTAGACTAATCTTCTTGTAATAGAACAGAGACTATCTCCTCAAATGACAAGGCATTTGGATTGCCTTTCATCATCAAACGAAGAGTAGAAGCAAAACTCTGATATGAATCAGGAAGACCATTCAGAACGGTCTGCACAAGTGAGCTATCTAGTATAACTTCATTAGCAGAAATCAATTGTTCCTTGAGGTCTTTGATCTTTGCTAGAAAAATGTCCATAGAATCATCTTCATTCATATGCTCACTCTCCAACTGTTTTTGGAGGTAAGCAACACGAGCCTCATTCCTAGCCTAGAACAATATGGTAAGGTATCCTAAGCATCCTTAGCTATTCTGCAAGAGCGAACGTGAGGAATAATGGCACGTTTGACAGCCAAGGCTATCAATGCATGTGCCTGAGCATCTCTACCATCCCAACGAATTTTCTCTACAGTAGGTGCAGCAAAAACTACAGCACAAATAGGAATATGAAGAATAGCAGCATCTTCAATGCCATCTGCATCAGCATCAAGACCTATATTTGCAGGTGTAATAGGACATTTTTCAACACCCTACACAATGTTCAACAATCCTTTTGCAACCAATATATGTTGCATCATATAAGGCCGCAATGGGTAATTGGTACCATCCAACTTATCCTCAACAGCCAACTACGAAAAACATCAATGCTTTCAGCCATGGCCACTAACTAAAATACCCTGATGCAAAAAAATGACTATATGTGAAAAAAATGAACACAACTACCCTGATAAGTTCTGCTAAACATGTAGTAGACTTTGAGATGCTTATACTGATGAACTGAAACATGTATATATCTTTGGCACAAAAAAATGAAATAGCCTACACAAGCACTATGAAAGTGCATTCAAAGGCCAAAATGAGCTCATATCGCAATCTCAGCACCACAAAGCGAAGCCGTTTTGATTTGCTAATCACCCTGAGTATTGTTGGAGAAAGAAAATCATCAATGGATGATTACATGAAGCCTAGAAATGAAGAAGTGAAGAAAAGACTCAAGCTCAAAGCATGAAGTCAAGTGAAGAATCAGGAAGAAATGTTCTATACATTTATGTATACTAGTTTTGGAAAAATACTTCAAAAATACTTTGATATTGTAGGTACTATAACTACAATACCACTTAAGGTATTATAGCTCTGATACCACTGTTGGTGCAGCGCTAATTGCGGAATTTGATTACACCACAAAAACTAAGCTAGAGTGATTTAGAACACCTCTATAATCATCAGTGGCTTAGTAAACTTTCTAAAACTGAGAACTTATAACTGTATTCAGTGAACACCGAAAATTCACTTTACAGAAAGCTTCTCGTTTTCTTCAAGCTTCAATTCTAAACTGATTTACTTCAGTTTTTACACTACTGTATTTGCTTACAATTAAACAATCTTTGTGTCACTTAACTTTGTCAAAACTATGTTTTAAATTCACCGAAATTCCACCGGAACTTCACCTGACTATCACTAGAATGTTACCATAATTGTACCGGAATCCTACCGAAATCAACTGCAATTCTATTTGTAATTATTCCAAGTGTTTGTGCATGAAATAAGTGTTGGAGTTAGACGTCTGCGGAAGCACGCGAACAGCACAAGGAAGAAGAAGAAGCTTGGAGCACAACACACAAGACTGAATGTATTACTAGAGAATGTACAAAGATAAGTAGCCCATTAGGGCAATAGGCGTATATACAAGCCAGGGGAAAAAAACCTCCTAAAGAGGGAAAAAAGTGCCCCGGCGGTCCTAGAGTGTTCACACACATCACTACCTAAATATATCAACAAATCCCCCCTAGGAGTGATGCGGTGAACAAGGAGCTGGCACTCATGTATAAGGAAGTGCCGAGCTATGTGGAAATCACTCCACAAAAGGAAGTAAGCCCAAAGCTTTGCGGAAAGCTTCAAACTTCTCCCTAGGCAGAGCCTTCGTGAAAAGGTCTGCAATGTTCTCCTGCGTGGGCACATATGCCAAGCTGATCTCCCCAGCAGAGAACCTCTCCCTGACATAGTGATAATGCACCTCAATGTGCTTAGTGCGAGCATGGAACACAGGGTTCCTCGCAACTGCCAATGCGCTCTGACTGTCAGTGAAGATGGTGGTGGCAGAAGACTGGCCAACACCCAAATCAGCCATAAGGCGTCTGAGCCACACACACTCAACAGTCGCTGTGAAAGCTGCCCTATACTCAGCCTCACAACTGGAAGTGGCCATAGTAGGCTGCTTCTTGCTCAACCAAGATATACATGAGCTACCAAGCATGAAGCAGAAACCACTGGTGGACACACGAGTGTCATAGCAACCAGCCCAATCTGAGTCAGAAAAAGCATGCAAATCTGGCGGTAGTGATCCCCCCTTGGGATAAAACAACCCAAGTAGCCGAGTACCACTCAAGTAGCAAAAGATGCGCTTAACCGCTTTCCAATGCGTGACTCCTGGGCAATGCATAAACCTGCTCATCTGTGAGACAGCAAACTGAATATCTGGCCGAGTAATGCATAAGTAAATCAAGCATCCAACAGCCTGCTGATAGAGAACAGCATCAAATGCATCTCCAGCATCATGAAGACTCAATCGTAAACCTGTCTCCATAGGAGTGGCAATAGGCTTACAGTCTTCAAGGCCAAAACGCTGCAATAATGTGTCAATATATTTCGTTTGACACAAAGCCATTCCACCATCAACTTGCATAAACTGAATGCCCAAATAGTGATGCAAATGCCCCAAATCAGACATCTCAAATGAGGCATGCAAATCAGCCTTGAAATCAGCAATATGCTTCTCAAGAGGACCAGTGAGCAGCATGTCGTCTACATAGACAACAATGATCAAAAGCACATCATTAGCACACTTAACATATAGGGTGCTTTCAGTTGGACTGTTCTCAAAACCATGTGCAATCAGATAGGCATGTATTTTCTCATACCAAGCACGTGGTGCTTGCTTTAAACCATATAACGCCTTCTTTAACCTGCACACCTGGTTTTCATGCCCTTTCTGCACAAAGCCACGGGGCTGAAAAACATACACTTCTTCATGCAAGTCACCATTCAGAAATGCTCTTTTAATGTCCAACTTATGTACATTCCAACCATGATGGGCTGCAAGTGCACAAATGCTCCGAACAGTAGTCATACGGCATGTAGGTGCAAAGGTCTCATCAAAATCAATGCCTCTTTCCTGCGCATAACCCTTTGCAACAAGCCTAGCCTTATACCTGTCAACTGTACCATCAGGTTTACGCTTCAGCTTGTATACCCACTTAGTGCCAATGGCCTTCTTGCCAGGAGGCAAGTCACATAAAGACCATGTACCATTCTTCATTATAGCATCATATTCAGATTGCATAGCAGCCATCCAATTTTCTGAATTTTGTGCTTCATCAAAAGAAACAGGCTCATTCTCATCACAGAGACTAGATGCAGCCATAGCATAGCAATCTGATGCAAAGGAGGTACTATGAGAGCCTGAACGAGTACGATATGACAAAGGTGCATCTAATTTGCTATCACGCAAAGTCTGCACCAGCCATTTTGGCATAGTTTTTGCCTGTTCAATATCAGCTCTCTCATCAACAAGTGCATCATGTAAATATGCATTAGAAATGGAATGATCTGCATCATCATATGAAACCTGCAAAGGCTGAGAAGTTGCCTCATTAGGACCAGCGCTAGCCTGTCCACCTGTAAAAAGAGGCATCAAAGTATCATACATGTCTTTGGAGCTAACAGATGTCTCCTTAGTACATGAAAGCAATGGCTGAATAGCATCTTCCACAAAGACAACATCACGGCTAACCAGAATGCGTCTAGTCTGTGGATGATACAGACGATAGCCTTTACTTTCAGAACCGTACCCAACAAAAATACATTTTACTGCCTTATCATCCAATTTTCTGCGATGTTGTTCAGGCACTAATGCATATGCCAAACAACCAAAAACACGCAGATGAGCAACAGATGGCTTGCGGTCATGCCAAGCCTCATATGGAGTGATAGACTGCAACGCTTTGGTGGGACACCTGTTCAGTACATATGCTGCACACATGACAGCCTCAAGCCAGAAACTATGTGGTAAAGCCTGACTTTTGACCATGCACCTCGCCATCTCCATGAGTGACCTGTTCTTTCGTTCAGCAACTCCATTCTGTTGAGGTGTATACGGCACTGTACACTGGTGTTTTATCCCACGTTCAGCCAGAAATGCATTAAAATATGAAGACATATATTCCCCCCCTCGATCAGAACGGAGGGTGCCCATTTTACATGCTGACAGATTTTCAGCCAAAACCAAAAACTGTTTGAAGCACATGAACACTTCGGACTTTGCTTTGAGTGGATATACCCATGCATGCCTAGAAAAATCATCAATGAAAGTCACGAAGTAAAGGTAATTTCCAAAAGAGGGTGTCTGCATAGGACCACAGACATCACTATGTACAAGCTGCAATTTCTGCATAGCCCGAACTGAACCATCTTTTGGAAAGGAAGAACGCTGCATTTTGCCCAAAATACAGCCTTCACAAACATGTTTTCCAGGTGCCTCAAGTTTGGGCAAAGAGGACACCATTTCAGATTTCTGCAGGCGTAACAAACTAGCAAAATTCAGATGACCAAAGCGTGCATGCCAAAGCTTTGCATCTGACATAGCCTGAGAATCATGAACTGCACATGCCGAATCATTCACAGATCTTTCATAGTCTATGAGCTTATACAGCCCACGACATAAAATGCCAGAAGCAATAATCACATCGCCATTTGAGAGATCATGGACCGTACACCTGTCATCAACGAATTTCACAACCAAGCCAATCTTGGCTAATGCAGAAACTGATAACAGGTTCTTTTTTATCCCTGGCACAAATAAAGCATCTGACAAAGTGAAAGAACTACCATCAGCAGTAGTCAGAATGATCTTACCAACTCCCATAACAGGATAAGAGGAGTTATTGGCGCATGTGACAGTATTCCGTGTAGGGGCAGGCTCGAGTGAAGAGAAGAAACTGCGCTGCGAGGTAATATGTTTGGTCGCCCCACTGTCAAAGTACCAAACATCTGAGTCTACTGCAGACATGCACTGATCATGAGAAGATGGGTCAAAACTGCAGACAGTAGTAAACGCCCATTCTTCTTCCTGCACAAGATTTGCAGACTCTGTTTTTGGTGTAGAGGCCTCTGCAAGAACCATTCAAGCCTCTTTCTTCTTTGCCTCTTTAGCAGCCAGTTTTGGACAGTTCTTTATAATATGATCATTTCCTTTACAGTACTTGCAGAACAATTTTTGCTTTTCTGATTTCTTCTCATCTTTATCCTGGTTCTTCGATTGTGCAGCATTTGCAGATTTCTGCTTACTAGTAGAAGAGCTCCATTTTCCTTTGCCCTTCTGACTAGCCAGGAAAGCTTGATCTGCAACACGCATAATGAACCTGTTCTGCCTGGACTGATCTTCCTGCAACAGAACAGAGACTAATTCCTCAAATGACAAGGCATTCGGATTGCCTTTCATTATCAATCGAAGAGTAGAGGCAAAACTCTGATATGAATCAGGAAGGCCATTCAGAACGGTCTGCACAAGTGAGCTATCTGGTATAACCTCATCAGCAGAAATCAATTGTTCCTTCAGGTCTTTGATCTTTGTAAGAAAATTGTCCATCGAATCACCTTCATTCATGTGCTCACTCTCCAATTGTTTTCGGAGGTAAGCAACACGAGCCTCATTCCTAGCTTGGTACAAAGTGGTAAGTGTATCCCAAGCATCCTTTGCTGTTCTGCAAGAGCGAATGTAAGGAATAATGGCACGTTTGATAGACAAAGCTATCAATGCATGTGCCTGGGCATCTCTGCCATCCCAACGAATCTGCTCTGCAGTAGGTGCAACAGAAACAGCAGCACGAATAGGAATCTGCGGAATATCATCTTCAACACCATCTTCATCAGCTCCAACACCTGTATTTGCAGTACCTGTCGTTACAGGTGTAACAGGACGTCTTTCAACACCCTGCACAATGTTCCACAATCCTTTTGCAACCAGTACATGTCGCATCATATAAGCCCATAATGGGTAGTTGGTACCATCCAACTTATCCTCAACAGCCAACATACGGAATACATCACTGCTTTCAGCCATGGCCGGTGACTAAAATACCTTGATGTAGAAAATTGACTGTATCTCAAAAAGTTGAACAGAACTGCCCAGACGAGTTCTGCTAGACCTGTAGCAGACTTCGAGACGCTTAAACTGGCGAACAGAAACTAGTATATACCTTTGGCACAAAAGGACGAAATAGCCTGCACAAGCACTGCGATAGTGCGTTCGGAGTATGCTCACCAAATTTTGTGCGAATCTGAGACTGCAAACGGAGGAGTGTCGACGGCGCCCTAGAAGAAGCAACGACCTGCTCTGATACCAATTGTTGGAGTTAGACGTCTGCGGAAGCACACGAACAGCACAAGGAAGAAGAAGAAGCTTGGAGCACAACACACAAGACTGAATGTATTACTAGAGAATGTACAAAGATAAGTAGCCCATTAGGGCAATAGGCGTATATACAAGCCGGGGGAAAAAAACCTCCTAAAGAGGGAAAAAAGTGCCCCGGCGGTCCTAGAGTGTTCACACACATCACTACCTAAATATATCAACAGTAAGGAAATGGTACATGAACTTCCTTCACTAAATGAACTCTATCTGAAGTTTAAGAAAAACTTCACCAGTTCCTGGATGTCACTTTCCGGTCAGACTTTGCACTGTATATACATATTCGTTTCACCAAAATCTTTGATCAGTTTATACTAGAGACTTATAGCTACAAGATAAGCTATATCTCATACAAAACTTTACACTGTACTTCGAGATCTAGCTCATAGAAGTACCGGAAAAAACCTTACTGAGAAAAACTATAACTGTTAACTAACCTTTCACCGTAACATGAAAATTCTCAGATTTCTTCACATATGAAGAATGTGCTCAGATATTTCCACATGAACATGTGTTTTCTATTAGAGAAGATGTGTACAAAAATAGCTTGACCTCACTTTGCTCATAGCTATGGAAAACTCTTCTACTCTGAGAAGCTATTCCTTACCATCTCTCTCAGATGAATACCCGACTGTTCAGGTTTGATCATTCATCTCCACATACGCGATCTATGGCGTCTTCTACTCTATGCTATTCTCTATCTCATATGCGCACTTTTCTGCTCTCATTCTACATGTACTACATTCCGGTTTTATGCTCTCTCTTATATACATTTTGATCCGGTTTCAACAGACTCTAATTCTGGAAATTTCTACTGTATATTACAGTCGTGAATTTGTCCCTTCACTAAGGCTTTGGTTTTTCTTCTGAATGCTTTATTTCTACTTTCCTTCGTATTCATATCATTATGCATAATTAGTGAGTGAACCTTCAACAGCTCCCCCTCAATCACTAATTTGCATCTTCTGGTCTTCATATATCCTTCTTTTCTTTTATACCTGCCATTTCTTTAAACCTGCTTGTCTTTACTCCATCTAAGCTCTTTGTCAGAATATCTGCAATCTGATCTTTTGTAGGAGTGAATACCAATTCAATCTCCTTCTCCATTACCTTTTCTCTCAGGAAATGATACTGAAATTCTATGTGTTTTGTTCTTGCATGAAATATTGGATTTGCTGCAAGATACAACGAGCTCATATTGTCTCCATGTATGATAGGTATACCTTGATCAATACCCATGCTTTTGAACAATGTCTGCATCCATATCACTTCTTTAGCTGCTTCTACAAGTCCTTTATATTCTGCTTCTGTTGACAATAAAGCTACTGTGTGTTGCTTCTTTGAACACCAGCTTACAAGCTTATCTCCTAGATATATCATATACCCATGTGTTGACCTTCTATCATCTTGACTTCCTGCCCAGTCTGAGTCACTGTATGCTCTCAGCTTTATATCTGACGTATAAGGATAATATAATCCTTCTTTTATAGTTCTTTTAATATATCTAAGAACTCTTTGTCCTGCAACCCAATGTTGATCTTTCGGACAATGCATGAACTGTGAAAGAACTCCCACTGCATAACTGAGATCCGGTCTTGTTAGCGTAGCATAAATTAAGCTTCCCACTAACGACTGATACTTCCTCATATCCTTAAACTCTGCACCACTATATTTGCTGAGTTTATGATTTACTTCAAGTGGTGTTGAAACTTCTCTGCAATTCTCCATGTTAAACTTCTTCAGTAAGTTTAATAGATACCTTTCTTGCGAAACATATATGCCATGATCTGTATATGTAACTTCCATTCCTAGAAAGTATGACAACTTTCCTAGGTCACTGATCTTGAACTCTTTTTCAAGCAGTCTCTTTACCTCTTTGATTCCTTCATCTGAGGTTCCTGTGATTATTATGTCATCTACATAAACACAAATGTAGATCATACCTTCATCTGTTCTCTTGATGAGTAGACTTGCATCTGCCTTTGAACTTTGGTATCCAAGATCTTTGAGATACTTCACAAGTCTGTAATTCCAAGCTCTTGGTGCTTGCTTCAATCCATAGAGAGCTCTTCTTAATCTGCAAACATGTTCTGGGTAACTGGAACTTACAAACCCTTCAGGTTGTTCCATGTAGACTTCATCTGATATATATCCATTCAGAAATGCATTCTTTATATCTAGCTGACTTAGCTTCCATCCTTTTGATGCTGCTATAGCAATCAATGTCCTTATGGTTGACATCTTTGCCACCGGACTAAACGTCTCATCATAATCTATGCCATATGTCTGAGCATAACCTTTGACAACCAGTCTAGCTTTGTATCTGGCTATCCTTCCATCTGCAAGCTTCTTGACTTTGTAAACCCATTTGTTTCCGATCACTTTCTTACCATTCGGTTTTGGAACAAGTTCCCAAGTCTTGTTCTCTTCCAGCGCACTGAACTCCTCTTTCATTGCTTCTTCCCATTTTACTTTACCTTTTGCTTCACCGTAATTCTGAGGTTCTTCATCCTCCTTTACTAAGTAAGCATAGTTTTTCTGAGTCAAATAAGAAGTGTCATAGGAATACCTTGTTGGTTGTTTCCTTACTCTGTTTGACCTTCTTGGTTCAAACTCTTCATGTGTATCTGAATACACATCTTCATCAAATCTCTGTTCATCTTCATTTCTCATACCTAATCCGATTCTGGACGTACTTGCCTGCATATGATCTTCATCTCCATTTACCTGCATATGTGATTTATCTTTTTCATTTCTTCTTATCTCTTCTTCCAGTGTTTCAACACTATGCTCTTTATCTGTATACCAGCTTTTTCCTTCATCAAATGTCACATCCCTGGAAACAGTAAACTGTTTGGTTAGAGGACTCCATAGCATGTAACCCATCTACTTTTCATCATATCCGATAAACACATATTTTTCAGCTTTTGGTTCAAGCTTATGTCTCAGTTGTGATGGCACATAAGCATAGGCAACTAATCCAAACACTTTACAATAATCAAGTGTTGGTTTCTTGCCCCACCAAGCTTCATAAGGGGTCATCCCGTTTAAAGCTGTACATGGTAATCTATTTACCAGGTATGTTGCTGTATTTACAGCCTCAGCCCGAAGATAATTTAGACAATTCTTCTCCTTTAGCATCGCTCGTGCAAACTCAATTAGAGTTCGGTTTCTTCTTTCTGCTACTCCATTTTGTTGTGGTGTATACCTGCAAGTTATTTCTCTTTTGATTCCTGCATTCCACAAATAATCATTGAACTCTCGAGAAAAATATTCTCCTCCTCCATCAGACCTTAGTCTTTTGAGTTTCTGTCCTGTAAGTCTTTCAGCATATGCATGAAAATGCCTGAAAGCTTCGAACACTTGTGATTTCTCTAGAATGTTACCGTAATTGTACCGGGATCCTACCGGAATCAACTGCAATTCTATTTGTAATTATTCCAAGTGTTTGTGCATGAAGTAAGGAAATGGTACATGAACTTCCTTCACTAAATGAACTCTATCTGAAGTTTAAGAAAAACTTCACCAGTTCCTGGATGTCACTTTTCGGTCAGACTTTGCACTGTATATACATATTCGTTTCACTGAAATCTTTGATCAGTTTATACTAGAGACTTATAGCTACAAGATAAGCTATATCTCATACAAAACTTTACACTGTACTTCGAGATCTAGCTCATAGAAGTACCGAAAAAAACCTTACTGAGAAAAACTGTAACTGTTAACTAACTTTTCACCGTAACATGAAAATTCTCAGATTTCTTCACATATGAAGAATGTGCTCAGATATTTCCACATGAACATGTGTTTTCTATTAGAGAAGATGTGTACAAAAATAGCTTGGCCTCACTTTGCTCATAGCTATGGAAAACTCTTCTACTCTGAGAAGTTATTCCTTACCATCTCTCTCAGATGAATACCCGACTGTTCAGGTTTGATCATTAATCTCTACATACGCGATCTATGGCGTCTTCTACTCTATGCTATTCTCTATCTCATATGCGCACTTTTCTGCTCTCATTCTACATGTACTACATTCCGGTTTTATGCTCTCTCTTATATACAATTTGATCCGGTTTCAACAAACTCTAATTCTAGAAATTTCTTCTGTATATTACAGTCGTGAATTTGTCCCTTCACTAAGGCTTTGGTTTTTCTTCTGAATGCTTTATTTCTGCTTTCCTTCGTATTCATATCATTATGCATAATTAGTGTGTGAATCTTCAACAGATATAGTGATGAGTTCATACTCATATGTATATATACACTCATGTATAGTCGTAACATAGAAGAGAGGTGAAGAATAGATGAGAGTATAGTCAATAGAATTCAGGTTTTCTAAGTGATGATGTGTAGAGAGTTTTCTCGTGAGATTAGCGACTAGTCTTTCCTAGAATTCTCTCAACCTGATCATGTGGATCGGGAAATATTTTGTACACATCTAGTTCATAAGCTATTCAAGCTATGACCAAAGTTTGATGATCTAATTCTCTTCAATTTGTGTGTATGAAAAGTAGGAACATTCATATGTAGAAGTCTACAAGTGAAGTTCTCAGAATCACACATTTTGCTGCTCAGAGATTTGCTTGGATCTCAGTACTCAGTGTAAAGTTGTTTATGTTTGAGCACTCAAAATCTAAGTTAGAAGGTAAGGAAGCTTTGCCTAAAAGCATTTAGCAAAATGGGTTATATTATGAGAGAAATCAACTTAAGAAGTTGACCATGTCAAAGTCGCCATTTTTGGAAGGCAGTTTTCGACATAGGTTTGATCTAAGTGATCAAATTAGAAATCTAATGGTTCTTTTGAAGAACTAATGATCATTATGATTGCACAAAGCTAGTATGAATATGTCTGCACCATTTGAATGATTAAAATCGAAGTCATATGCAGAGATTGAAGTCCATTTCTGAAGCAGACTGTTGAAGCTGAAGGAAACTTTATACAGATAAGTATTTCTTAATGAACTTGAAATATAATGTAAAGTTTGTATAAAGTTTCATCTATTCTTGATATAGAAGAGTTCTTACATCAAGATAGATCAAATATTTGAAGAATTAAAGGTCTCTAGCAGTGGTATCAGAGCATAAAGATCAAATCAAGGTAAAGAAGAAGCAAGGAGAACCCCGACTGTTGCAGATACTAAAGATCTTATGAATTGAAGGAGCAAAGGGTAAAGTCTGGAAGAAAACCTAAAGAAGAACAAAGCACGAGTTCAAAGGATCAAGAAGGATTAAAGCTTCATATCAAAGGTACATTAAATCACCATAAATCTTAGTAATTGCAGATACAGAAGTCAAGAGATGGGAGAAAGCTTGCAGATTGACAAGCTAGATAGAGAGAACTGTCTAGCATGGTCCATGAGCATGGAAGCACAGCTCATGAGCAAAGATTTGATATCATTTATTATAGGAGAAGAAGAAAAGCCTAAGTTTAAGGATCCAGATGTTCCAACAAGAGAAGAACTTGCAGAATTGAAGAATTGGATGAAGAAAAATGCTCAAGCTAGGAGCATCATTTACATGGCTGTAAATGATTATCTTCTACCACACATTAGAGGATTAGAAAGTGCAGCAGATGTATGGAATGCTTTGGAAGAACATTTCCAAAACACAACCAAATGGAGGAAGGCTTCACTATGGGCTGAGTTTACAACTTTCAAGAAGAAAGGTTCTCAGTCAATCTCTGATTATGTTACAAGGATGAAGGACATTGCAGATAGTTTGGGTAGATGAAGAAATTGAAGAAGACAAGTTGGTAAGGCAAATACATATAGGTCTAAGAGGAGATGAAAAGTGGAAGCCTTTCATATTGTTTACAGAATTATCATTAGATCATTTTACTCCTGATCTTAATCAATTGCTAGGACATATGCTAACATTTGAGTAGGACATTAAAGGAGAGAATGACAGAAGTTCAAGTCAAGCAATGTATTCAAAGGACAAGAAGAATGCTAAAGGCAAGCAAACAAATGATGAAGAAGGATCTTCAAGACAAGTAAACTTCATGAAAGGGAAGATGAATTTTAGAGGTAAAGGTAGAGGAGGTAAGAATAAAGGAAATGCTAAGGCTTGTTGGATTTGTAGAAGAACAAATCATTTGGCAAATGATTGCTGGTATAATAATCAAAATGGTGGAAGTCATAATCAGAATTTCAGTCCGACAGGAAGAGGAGGTAGAAATCAAAGAGGTAATTTCAAAGGAAGAGGTGGTAGGACCTCATTTGCTAGAAGAGGAGGAAAGAGTTTCCATACTCAATCCTACAACAACACCTATTAGAATTATGCTTCATATCAGAAGGAAGACTTAACTCTCATCTTGAATGCAACACATGAAGTAATCAATGAAGATCAAATGATGTTTTATATTGACTTAGGATGTAGCAATCATCTGAGTGGCAACATCTCCTTAATGACTGATATGGAAGCTAAAGTGTATGTTTGTGTGTGTGTATATGTGTGTGTGTATGTGTATGTGTCTATGTGTATGTGTCGCTACGCGTCTATGAGTGTGTATGTGTTTATGTGTGTGTATGTGTCTATGTGTGTATATGTGTCTATGTGTGTATGTGTATGCATGTATGTATGCATATGTGTGTATGTGTGTGTATGCATTATGTATGCATATGTGTGTGTATGCATTATGTATGTGTATGTATGCATGTGCATTATGTATGCATGTAAGTATGTATGTATGCATATGCAATATGCATGTATGTGTATGTGTGTGTATGCATATATGTGTGTGTATGTGTGTGTATATGTGTCTGTATGTGTGTATGCATGTGTATGTGTGTGTATGCATCATTATGTGTGTATGTGTCTATGTGTGTATGTGTGTGTGTATATGTGTGTGTATGTGTGTGTGTATATGTGTGTGTATGTGTGTGTGTGCCTATGTGTATGTGTGTGTATCTATGAGTGTGTGTGTTTATGTGTGTGTATGTGTCTATGTGTGTGTATGTGTCTGTGTGTATGTGTATGCATGTATGTATGCATATGTATGTGTATGCATGTGTATGTGTGTGTATGCATCATTATGTGTGTATGTGTATATGTGTATATGTGTGTATGTGTGTGTGTGTATGTGTGTGTGTATGTGTGTGTGTCTATGTGTATGTGTCGCTACGCGTCTATGAGTGTGTATGTGTTTATGTGTGTGTATGTGTCTATGTGTGTGTATGTGTCTATGTGTGTATGTGTATGCATGTATGTATGCATATGTGTGTGTATGCATTATGTATGCATATGCGTGTGTATGCATTATGTATGTGTATGTATGCATGTGCATTATGTATGCATGTAAGTATGTATGTATGCATATGCATATGCATTATGTATGCATAAATGTGTATGTGCGTGTATGTCTCTCTATGTGTGTGTATGCATATATGTGTGTGTATGTGATTCTATATGTGTGTGTATTGTGTATGCATGTATATGTGTGTGAATGCATCATTATGTGTGTATGTGTCTATGTGTGTATGTGTGTGTGTATGTGTGTGCACGTCTATGTGTATGTGTGTGTGTCTATGAGTGTCTATCTGTTTATGTGTGTGTATGTGTCTATGTGTGTGTATGTGTCTATGTGTGTATGTGTATGCATGTATGTATGCATATGTGTGTGTATGCATTATGTATGCATATGTCTATGTATGCATTATGTATGTGTATGTATGCATTATGTATGTGTATGTATGCATGTGCATTATGTATGCATATGCATTATGTATATGTATGTATGCATATGCATTATGTATGCATATGTGTGTGTATGCATATGTGTGTGTATGCATGTAAGTATGTATGTATGTACGCATATGCATATGCATTATGTATGCATATGTATGCATGTATGTGTATGTGTGTGCATGTCTCTCTATATGTGTGTGTATGCATATATGTATGTATGTGTGTATGTGTGTGTATGTGTGTGTATGTATGTGTGTATGTGTGTGTGTGTATGTGTGTGTATGTGTGTGTATGTGTGTATGTGTGTGTATGTGTATGTGTATATATGTGTGCATGTGTATACATTATGTGTGCATGTGTGTATGCAACATTATGTGTATGTGTGTTTATTTGTGTGTGTATGTGTGTGTGTGTCTATGTGTATGTGTGTGTGTGTGTCTATGTGTGTATATGTGTGTGTGTATGCATATGTATGTGTGTGTAAGTGTGTGTGTGTGCGCATACCTGGCTTCAACGAGATGCGTCTCTCTCTCTCTCTCTCTCTCTCTCTCTCTCTCTCTCTCTCTCTCTCTCTCTCTCTCTCTCTTTCTCTTCTTGCTCTCGCGTGTTAATCCCGACACAAATGTGCCGGGAGAAATCGATTTTTTTTTTAACATTCCAGAGCATCGCATATGCGACGCTATCCAATTTGCCAACATCACAAATAGCGTCGCTAATTAGCAACGCTATTTGCGACGCACTCATTTAGCGTCGCATAAGCGACGCATGCATCACTTATGCGACGAATGGCCGTAAAAAGAAAAATATCCAAAAATAGGACTGTCGCTTATGCGACGCTAGCGTCCCATAAGCGACGGCTTGTTTTTTTTTCAATTCGGGGGCATCGCTACGTCCCCCTATTTCTTGTAGTGATTGCTAACATTGGTTGTCTTATCCTGCAGGATCAGGCCATTTTTAGATTTTTGGGTATCCCTATGGGATTTAACGTCACTCTGTAGCAAAGGCGGGACTGGGTCCTTGACAAATTTAAGGAAAAAATGTTCAGGTGGTATAATGTGTATGCCTCTCTATCTCATAGATGATTTATTTTTGAAGCACTATCTGCTCCCATCCCTGGTTTATTTCCTGGCCTGTTGGAGCCCCTCAAAAAGTCAATTAAAACAGGCCATAGCCCTTGCCAGAAGATTCTTGTGGGGAGGAAATGAGCAGATCACTAAAGTCCCCAAGGTTTCTTGGAAGGTATGCTATCTTCCCAAGCATGAAGGTGGGCTTGGTATTATGTGCCCAGTCAAATTGGCCAAAAATCGGAAGCTAAATGGTTTTTAGAGCCATAAAATCTCATGATATTTGGGCCGTTCTTCTTAAAAGAAACATTCATAAGTTTTATGTCAAGTACTATAAAGCTTGGACCAACAATCATTTGTGGGATATTGTGGTCTCCCCATCCACCTTTACCCCTATTGGCATTGTCCTTTCTTGCAGGCTTTGGAATGTGTGGATGAAGGTTAAAGATTCTTTTTCTCTTAACTCTAAGCATTTAACTAACATTAACTTTTTCCTGCAGGAATCTCCTTGGTTGGGATGGATTGCCCTGTGGAACAATAAAAGCATAGATATCAGAGAACATAAATGTTTTAAATTTGGGATAAAAAACTGGGGATGGTTCTTCACTTCAGGTGAGTTAGTGTCGGATGAGTTTATTCTTGGTTTGACTCAGTTATCCTTTGCTTGCTTGCAGATTCTGCTGGAAATGAAGTCTCTCCTGAAGCTGAAGATGGAGGAGTGCAAGATTGGAAACATCCATCTTGGAGAGGTTGCTAGAGAAATGTGGCAATGCTTTAAACTCAACAGGGGCACTATACTCTATCTGACTCATACACTTAATCTTAGATGGGGTTGCAAATGGTCTACCAACCAATGGAGATATAGATTCAAAGCAATTTGGGCTTTCCCCTACAACATCAAACATTCCTACTTGGAGTGGATGATCCTGCATAATGGGCTATGGACTGGCAGCAGGGCTAAGAGAGTAAATGCTAATAATGGAAATTGTTCTCTGTGTAGCAGGAAAGAGGATTTGACCCATCTTTTTATTAATTGCTAGCATGCCAAAAGATTCTGGAAGCTGCTGGATCCCATCCTCTTCAAGAAGCTCCCTCAACTGGGGCTCAGAGAAATCATTCTTGGATGTTGTAATAATCTTGATTTGGTCCTCTGGAATCTGTGGCGAGGCCACATCCTGTGGCATATCTGGATTAGTAGAAATCAAACTATCTTCAATAATGGAAAGAAGAATGTCCTATTTTCCCTTAGAAAAACCTTGTATTTAACTGGTATGCAAAGTCTTCAGGCCATTAGAAGTTTCCCCCAAGACTCCACTGAGGTTATCAAGTCTCTTCCTCCTAGTAGATGGAGAGAATCCCTTTTAGAGTGTTACTCTAGTGACAGATTTATTATGGTCCTCAATTTGTAATCTTGTTAGATTTGGCCTGGAGCCTTGGGTCTGATGGGATCTCTGCTTCGCTGTATACAGTGTAATTTTTTCCATTAATTTACTCTCTTTTCCTGTTGTCTCAAAAAAAACACACTCACACATTCAATCTGGTAAGATAAAAACACTCATATGTGACTAATTCATAGATATATCCAACCAAGACTGACTTAGTCTCTTTGAGAGACTCAAAGGCGTCAAACCACTACGTGGGCTGGGAAATTGTGGGAATGCGAGTTGAATACCTCCAGGCTCCAACATGCGTGACGCACCGGCCTTGTCAGTTTCCATCGTGTCATGCTCTGAATTTTGAAATGATCGATAAGGTCTCCGAAGTTCTCAACCAGGAGATGGTCTGGATGCTACGTCACGCAAGGACACGGTTTCTCCGCCTTCGAAAGACATTTCCCTGTGGTTTGTTCGGCTACGAGTTCAGAGTCGAAGGCGTGATCGTACGCCTTTCCCCAGTTTGCCAGGCCGGTGCAGCTCCCGTCCTGTCTCATTTTGCATCCCGCAGCGTTTCCAGGAAAGACTATGGCCGTCTCTGTTCCTTCTTCGTCGATGTCCATCACAGTGCCTTCCAAGAGTGCATTTCTTGGAAGTAAAGAGCAGCTTTCCCGCTCTACTTCCGTCTCTGCATATTGCAGGTTAGTCCAACCGTTGAACGCATTTCCATTCGGATAGGTACTTGGGTATAATTCCTCTTAAATGCGGATTTCGAATTGCATTAGTTTTTGTATCCGAGCTCTTTGATGATTGTTTACATTTTTGTTTTTCACCGTTTTGGAAAAAAAATGATTTTCCTTAATGATAATTCGTGTCATTATCATGTATGTGCCTGGTGATGGTGTTATTGCAGTAAAACGTCTTTTCCCTCCATCAAAGCTTCATCACGGGTAGATAAATGCTCGAAGTCAGATATCATTGTTGCCCCGTCTATACTATCTGCGAATTTTGCCAAACTGGGAGAGCAGGTACAATATCATCCTGAGTTGTTTGACCGTCACAGTAATAGCGTTGTTGGAATCGCTCTCTGCATTATATGTTCAGCTGGATTTCTAACTGATTCATAATGTACGGCGACATTATACACGTTCGTTCTCTGGTGTAGCCTTGACACGTTCTTAGAGTCTTGAGCTTATTCACGCAGTCGTTAAGACCTCAAATATTTTTATTGGTTATGCTGCTCCTTACATCATCTGACGTACTCAGGCTAGTACTTTCCAAACACAGGTGAAAGCAGTGGCTGAAGCAGGCTGCGATTGGATTCATGTTGATGTCATGGATGGTCGTTTTGTGCCAAATATCACAATTGGACCATTGGTGGTAGATGCTTTGAGGCCTGTGACTGACCTACCTCTTGATGTGCATCTGGTTAGTGAGTTGTGGCAGAGAATCGGCAACAAGGAATATGTATATTTTGTTCTCTTTTTAGTTAATCTTCCAATGACTGGTCTGCAGATGATCGTGGAGCCTGAACAGAGAGTTCCTGATTTTGTGAAAGCTGGTGCTGACATTGTGAGTGTGCATTGCGAACAATCATCCACAATTCATTTGCATAGAACTCTGAATCAGGTCTGATCTTCATCAAAGCTACAGTGTTATTATGTGATAAAAGTTTGTATTCATTTTTCCTCTTATTTAGTTCATAATACATATAGTGGGCAGATTAAGAGTTTAGGTGCTAAATCTGGAGTGGTTCTCAACCCAGGGACCCCATTGACTGCCATTGAATACATCTTAGATGGTAATATACTAGAGTCATTTGTTTGCTTTTGAATAATATACAGGTCTTTACAACTTTGCATTTTCACCTTGTTGGCTCATGTATGCAGTGGTAGATCTTGTGCTTATCATGTCAGTAAATCCTGGGTTTGGAGGGCAAAGTTTCATAGAGTCTCAAGTGAAAAAAATTTCTGACCTGAGGCAGATGTGTAAGGAGAGGGTGAGTCAATACTATGGTTTACTGTTTGTATATAAGTATGTATTTTGTGCTACTCCCACTAAATATGTGGAAATTAATTAGGGTGTTGATCCTTGGATCGAGGTGGATGGCGGTGTGACACCAGCAAATGCCTACAAGGTGAATTGTGCATCAATGATGTTCTTGTTGCTTCATCTTGCTTATGTGACTGTGAAATTCGTTTACTGCATAACATTACCGGAAAGATTTTTCTCAGTAGTTATTTCAGGTTTTATGCAATACATGATGTGGCAAATCCTACTTATGACCACATTTTTGTTATCCTTCAATTTAATTGGTTCTCTTTGTGGTTTAGGTGATTGAAGCAGGAGCTAACGCTTTGGTTGCTGGATCAGCTGTATTTGGTGCGAAAAGTTATGAAGAAGGTAGAACTCAAATGACTAAATATATTTCTCTCTGTATTTGTGCTATGAGAAGTCTTCCTGACCTTATCTTGATGAATGAGCAGCCATCAAAGGCATAAAGACGAGCAAAAGGCCAACTGCAGTTGCTGCATGAATCAATCGAAATCTCCAGCTTCATATTACTGGGCGTCTATTGGGAAATAATTTGCGCATCTCAAGTAGTCCTTTTCTTAATTTGGATCTGCTTCTCTTCTTATGCAGAAAATGAAAAGGAGAAGTTAAATGCCATTTATGGGTTGGCTATACTTTGACCAGAGAGAATCACATAACAAAGCAATCTGGTGTAATATAATGCATGAGTTTGGTCAAGTCACATGTCTATGTGATTGATCCTGGATGACACATTTGTGTATTTCAGGAAAACCCTATTCTCGGATTGTATTGAGTGCAGGAGAGTTTATGGTATGGTGCAATTATACAGCATGATTCACAAAGTCTTCAGTGAAGTGTGAGTACTCATATGAATATCATTTTTGAAGAGGGAGCTTTGTTGAGATAATATTGTCTGGGGAATATGGTCTATTGCTTTTTGTTTTCAGTTTTTAAAATTTGTTTTTTCTAGATATCTTGTTTTCTAGCAAGAAATCTGAAGTAGATTGAAAACACTGGTATTCACTGATAAGGTGATGATGATGTGGCTTCTGGGACTACCTAAAATCTTTTTCTGTTTTTGCTTTTGTTAGTTATTTCATAATATGATTTTGTCAAAACAGACAAACGTTGCATTGGCAGACAGAACATACTTGATTGTGATTAAAGATGCAATTAATGTCATATGGGCATTTTCTTTTCCCTGCCATAAACATAGCTGTTTTTAGGTTTTGAATGAGTTGAAAGACTGGATATCCTTGATTTTGATCAATGAAATAATTAATGCCACACGAGCTGTGAGCATTTTCTTTCTTCTGCTATAAAGACATATTTCTTTCCGGATATACATTGTGTAGGTGTAAGAGTTGTGATATGAACTGATCAGTTACTCAGCATGATCTCTGTCCCATGAAGAAGATAAAGGTAATTTGAAACTTACACATCTTTCATTAATTTCAGAGCTTCCATATATCTGTACTAGTAAAAGATTGGTGTTCAAGAGTCTTTTGTCACATTTTGGGGATGCTCTGCTCCTCCAACTATATTGTAAGAGTTTGCCTTTTATGCCAGTTCATCCAATTGAGAATGCCGGAGTTGCGTAAGAGTAGAAACATGTAAGTGGAATCGTTAAGTCCTGAAGTTTTGTTCTCTCTTCTGAGTATAGATACATGTTTTTTGTAGAGTCTTGAATGAAAGAAAACATTGTCAAATCACTTCTGGTCCTGGTCTATTAGATAAGGATCCCCAAAATCATTAATGAATCCCTATCACCTCTAAGATTAATGCTGTTACTGATGAATTGTAAATTTAATCTCAGATGTCGAGAGCTTTCTATGTCGAGAGCTTTCTAGTTTGATGAAATTTGTTAGTCTTTCGTTTGAGGAAAAAAGTTCTTAGAAAGGTCAAACTTCTTTTCATTGTACATAAAGTGTCTTCGAATGTTTCTTGAAGAACATAAAGTGTCTTTGATTGTTATGAAGCTTTTAAGAAGAAGTCAATATAACCTAAAGATGGAGAGTTTTGGAAGCACAAGGAATTTGTAATAAAGATGATTGGATCCAAAGTCACTTCAGATTTGTTTTTTTTCATAATGATTTTTCTAGTAAGCATGGAATATTGACTACTTGGGCAAAATCAGAGACATATGGGTGGAAATGCATCTCTAAATGTCTTCTTGGGCTCGTATGAAGAGGTCTACTTTGTTCAAGATTTTAAAATGTAAGGCTGATGGACAACATTTTACTCAATCTTTAGCAATATAGTAAGAGTTGGTAATGAATGTTGATATATTTCGACAGTGATGTGTGTGAACACACTCAGGACCGTTGGGGCATGCTTTTCCCTCTTTAGGAGATATTTCTTGGGCTTGTATGTATGCCTATAATTCTAACTAGTTACTTATCTTTGTACATTCACTTGGTAATACATTCAGTATTGTGTGTTTTGCTCCAAGCTTCTTCTTCCTTGTGTTCGTTTGCTTTTGTAGACTTTAAACTCCAACAATTGGTACTAGAGTAGGTCTCCTCTTCATCTAGGGCATTGTCGACAACCCTCTGATTACAGACGTCACTTTGATTTGAGCTTGTTTCCACCTTTTTATGCATTCCAGTGTAGGCAATGTCGTCTCTTTGTGCCAAACATATAAATAGGTTCGGTTCGACAATACAAGTGCCTCAAAGTCTATTTACTATAGGTTGAGCCGAACTTGATAGGGTAGTTCTTTTCAACTTTTGGAAATACAATCATTTTTTTGCATTAGGTTATTTTAGTAAGTGGCCATGACTGAAAGCAATGATGTAGTCCATATGTAGGTTGTTGAGGATAAGTTGGATGGTACCAATTACCCATTATGGGCATATATGATACGTCATGTATAGTGATGGTAATGAAGATGATCCTTAGGTTCCTGTTTGTGCTTTGGTTCTTGTTGCACCTATTGAAGAGAAACTTTGTTTGGATAGAAGAGATGCTCAGGCATATACATTGATAGCCTTGTCTCTGAAACATTCCATTATTCTTCATATTCGCCCTTGCAAAATAAGAAAGGATGCTTGGGATATACTTACCACTTTGTACTAAGCAAGAAATGAGGCTCGTTTTTCCCATCTCTAGGATCAGTTGGAGAGTGAGCATATAAATGAAGGAGATTCTATGGATAATTTTTTGATAAAGATCAAAGATTTAAAGGAGTTGATTTTTGTTGATGAAGTCTTGCTAAACAGTTCACTTAAGCTGACTATTTTGAATGGTCTTCTAGATTCATATCAGAGTTTTGCTTCGACTCTTCGCCTTAATATTTGAGGAGTTTGTCCCTGTTTTGTTGCAAGAAGATCAGTCCAAGCATGAAAGGTTCGTTATGCACACAGCAGGTCAAACTTTCTTAGCTAGTCAAAAGGGCAAAGGTAAACGGAGCTCATCTACTAGTATGTAGAAATTTGCTAATTTTGCACGGTCGAAAAGGAAGACAAAGACGGAAAGAAAATAGAAAAGTAAAAATTGTTTTGCAAATATTGTAAAGGAAATGATCATGTCATAAAGAGTTGTCTAAAACTGGATGCAAAAGAGGCAAAGAAAAAAGAGGCCAGAATAGTTGTTGCAGAGGCTTGTACACTTAAATGAGTCTGTTAATCTTGTGTAGAACGAAGAATAGGCATTCACTATTGTTTATAGTTATGACCCATCTTCTCATGAACAATGTATGAATGCAGTAGACTCAAATGTTTGGTAGCTATGTCCGATGCACAGCTTTGGCATGTACGCTTTGTTCATTTGAATTTTGTTAGTTTGCTATGCATGTAGAAATTTGAAATTGTGTTCTCTTTGCCTAAACTTAAGATACCTTGTAAACATATTTGTGAAGGTTGTATTTTGGGCAAAATGCACGTTTCTCCTTCTTAAAAGATGTTTTAGTTTGAGCTACTTAGAAATTTCCACTTGTTCATAATGATATTTATAGTCCTATGGAGACACCTTCTTTTCGGAATTACCTTTACCTCGTGACTTTTATTGATGTTTTTTCAAGGCATGCATGGGTGTACCCATTAAAAGCAAAGTCCGAAGTGTTTATGTGCTTCAAACAATTTTTGGTTTTGGTTAAAACTCTGTAAGCATGTAGGCACCCATGTTCTGATCGAGAGAGGAATATATGTCTTCTGACTCTAATACATTTCTGGTTGAATGTGGGATAAAACATCAATGTACAGTGCTGTATACACCTCAATAGAATGGAGTTGTTGAAAGGAAGAACATGTCACTCGTGGAGATGTCGAAGTGCATGGTCAAAAGTTAGGTTTTACCACATAGTTTCTGGCTTGAGGTTGTTATGTATGCATCATATGTACTTAACATGTGTCCCACCAAAGCATTGCAGTCTATCACTCCATATGAGGCTTGGCATGGTCGCAAGCCATGTGTTCTCATTTGCATGTCTTTGGTTATCTAGCGTTAGTGCTTGAACAACGATGCAAAAAATTCGATGGTAGAGTAAAAATGTATTTTTGTTGGGTAGAATTCTGAAAGCAAAGGCTATCGTCTGTATCATCCATAGAACAAATGCATTTTGGTTAGCCGTGACGTCTTTGTGGAAGATGCAATTTAGTCATTACTTTCATGTACCAAGGAGACATTAGTTATCTCCAAAGATGTGTATGACACTTTGCTTCCTCTTTTTATAGGTGGATAGTTAAGTATTGGTCCAAATGAGGCAATTCCTCAGTCTTTGTAGGTTTCACATGATGATGAACATCATTCCATTTTTGATGTAGATTCACATGATGCACTTGTTAATGAGAGGACTCAGATAGAGGCAGCAAGAACTATGCCCAAATTGGTGGTCTAGACTTTGCAAGATAGGAAATTAGATGCACCTCTATCATATTGCACTCACGCAGGTTCTTATAGTATTTTTTTGCAGATTGCTATGCTATGTTTGCCTTTAGTCTTTGTGATAAGAATGAGATTGTCTTTTTTGATGAAGCACAAAATTGAGAAAATAAGATGAATGCCATGCAATCAGCATATGATGCTATTATGAACTTGGTCTTTATGTGATTTGCCTCCAGGCAAAAAGGCCATTGACACTAAATGAGGGAAGGTTATACAGCGATTGTTGTGTGTGCCTCACACGTCATTTGGCTAATTTGGGTGTTGGTCAATCTTTTTCCACCACCATCTTCAATGACAGTTAACGTGCATTCTCTGTTGGAGAGGTCAATTTGGCATATCTGCCCACATAGGAGAATGTTGTTACTTATTTTGCTTGCATCAAAAGCTCTAAGCAACCAAGAGGAATGCAAAATTCCCCACAAAAAATTATAGATTTTAATTTCAAGTTTGGATATGTTGAAGTTACTATTGGATGTTGAAATTTCTTTTCAGAATGGAAAATACTGTTTCTCTCGTTATTGGTCGTAACGTTGATCATAAATGGAAAAATGAGATTACCTAATACTGGGTAGGCCTTCAAGCTTGTAGAGGACATGAATTGATTTGTACAAATGACGTCTTTTCCATTATTGGTGGATATATTATCATACATCTTGATTATTGCATTCATGTTATATGTGAATATATTTGTGCAACATCAAGAAGTTATTTTTGCTCAAGCATTCATTTTGTGGGCAAAAAGAATTATTCAAGAATATTGACTTGCTGTCACAAAGATATACAAAAAACCTGAACACTCTTTATAAGAAGAGTAGTTTTGCATAGTAAAAACCAAGGTATTGGGATATAGTTCACGCTAGTACCTTAGTATTACATTTTATAATCTAGATAATCAAAATGCTATCCTGGATTCCAAGGATGATGGCGCTGATAAGATTACATATTTTGAGCACTAAATTTTATAATCTAGATAATCAAAATGCTATCCTGGATTCCAAGGATGATGGCGCTGATAAGATTACATATTTTGAGCACTAAGCCTTGAAATGGATGAAGAAACAACCTATGAATTTGTTCATGATGATTGATGCGCTTTGAGTTGGTGCATGTGAACTCGTGATTGATGTTTTGTATTCAAAAGTGTATATGCAAATGTGATTGCATTTGTTCTTATGAAACGTTGCTGTACGGATCTATGAATTTCCGACAATCTTTATACATGATTTTTATTGAGTGATTGTGTTTAATTGCTAAAAGAAGCTCACTTAGGCGAACTGAAGACAATGTATGCATCTTGAGGGGTGAAGAAGATTTAGTAAAGATGAATGAAGATTGAAGCTTAGGCTAATCTTAAGTGTGCTGAATGAAGCACATTGTATAATACGTTTTCTTTGTTTTTTCATCGAGAGGAATTGAAGTTCTTTTGAAACATGCAAATATTAATTAAAAATGGGAAGGATGGATCTTGAACTTAAAAAATAGTGATAAATATGTGAATCTTTCTATTGATATATTTAGGTAGCGATGAATGTGAACACTCTAGGATCGCAAGGGCACTGTTTTCCCTCTTTAGGAGGTTTTTTTTCTCCGGCTTGTATATACGTCTATAACCCTAACGGGTCATATATCTTTGTAAATTCTAGTGGTAATACATTCAGTATTGTGTATTGTGCTCCAAGCTTCTTCTTCCTTGTGCTATTCGCATGCTTTTGCAGACCTCAAACTCCAACTATCGGTATTAGAGTAGGTTGCTGCTTCATCTAGGGCACCGTTGATACCCCTCTAGTTACACTCTCAGAATCGCATGAAAATTGGTGAGCATACTCAGGGTAATTGGGATTTCAAAACAACTTCGTTGTGTGTGCCAAAATCGCAATCTGAGCTCGTTTCGGCCTCCGAATGCACTATCACAGCACTTGTGCAGACAATTTTGTCTTTTTGTGCAAAAGATATATACAGGTTTCGGTTTGCCAGTAAAAGCATCTCAAAGTCTCCTACATGTTTAGAAGAACTCGATAGGATAGTCTTGTTCAACTTTTTGAGATACAATCATTTTTCTGCATCATGCTATTTTAGTTAGTGGCCATGGCGGAAAGCAGTGATGTATTCCGTATGTCTGTAGTAGACTTAGATGTTTGGTACTTTGATAGTGGGGAAACCAAATATATTACCTTGTAGTGCAGTTTCTTCACTTTACTCGAGCCTGTCCCTATAGGGAATATTGTCACATGTGCCAACAACTCCTCTTATCCTGTCATGGGAGTTGGTAAGATCATTCTGATTACTGCTGATGGTAGTTCTTTTACATTGTCAGATGCTTTATTTGTGCTAGGGATCAAGAAGAATGTGTTATCAGTTTCAGGTTTAGCCAAGGTTGGCTTGGTTGTGAAACTTGTTGATGACAGATGTACAGTTCATGATCTGTCAAATGGCGACATAATTATTACTTTTGGCATTTTATGTTGTGGGCTGTATAAGCTCACAGACTATGAAGAATCTGTGAATGACTCAACATCTAGCGCCACCCTCATGTATCTTCTATTTAGGATGTAATAAGAAATACCTATAAATAGACATGCTCTGATAAAGAATTTTAAAATCCTTTCAAAAGGACCCTTTGCAACCTGTGTTTAACTTTTATGGGAAAGAAAATTGTGAGAAAACCCCTTGTGCACCCATGTCCTTGGGCCACCTATGCACCATTTTGCCAAGTCAGCACCACAACATGCTCAATACTTACCCATTCGATTTGTATGATGAAATAACTCCACAAAGGCTTTGAGCTCAAAAGAAACACTTGAGGAGGAAGAAAACCCCATACACACACTGAAATAGGGAGAAATGAAATGAATCCCCATTAGGTGGATAAGGCCTTGGGAAACCATTGACACCTCCAAATGAAGAAGAAGATGAAAGAAAAGAGCACACAAAGAGATATGTAAGAAAATTCATTCAATTCCCTTCAAAAAGTTAGTACATTTTAGGGTATTTTGTTCTTTGTACTAAAAAAAGTGGCCTTTTCAAATGGTTTTGATCTTAAAACCTTAAAAATGGCGCCTAAATCTCATTATACATTTGATTTGAGCTTAAAAAAATTGTTTTATTGAAATTCATAAAGTTTGTTTATCTGAGCTCACCACCAAGTAGATGGGTTCATGATGGATTTTCCCCTTATCATTGGCAGACTACCAGAGCCCAAGATTGTATGTTTCCATAAAAAGTGAAATTTTGATAGGTTTCATTGTAGATGGTGGCTCTAGCATCAATCTAATGCCTGATTTTAATATGAAGAAATTAAATTTGGACTCATGAAGGTGACACCTTTACTGTGACACTGGAAGATCAACATCAAGTCACACCACTGGGCATCATTGAAAAGATACTCATGATATTTCAAGGTTTCCAATTTCTCTTAGTTTTATGGTTATTTTTGTGCCCCAAGAGACCTCTTATCCTCTACTCTGGAAAGGGATTCGCTAAGGCAAGCCAAAGCATTATGGGATTGGGGAAGGAATAGGTTATGGGTCTCTACAAAGGCTAATAATCAGTTGTAGATGCACTTGGAGGAAGGATGTAACACTATCGAGGCAACTGGGTATATAAAGGGTGTTGGTGCAAATAGAAAGCCTTAAATCTTGGCCTTTGGACTATGGACTACATTCATAAGTCATTCCATTTAAATATGGTCATGAGAACACATGTTTGTAAAACTTCCAAGAGTAAATCTTGTACTTACCTTGGTCATTTGTAAAACATAGAGTAGAAGAGGAATCTTATAGATTGAGGAAGCCAAAATTCATGTTTTTTTTAATTGGGATATCACCCCAAAAGTCTAGGATCACTTTTAGGTGAATGAATCACCAAGTTAAAATTCAAAATCATGTATAAATACACCCACCTCTTAGTCACATGATATGTCACCTATGCCTCAGAGATTGATCCGCATCCTTGAGCATAAATTGTGGTCACTTCATGAATAAGTAGTCCTCTACTATTCCCTTTTATCATATGTACAATAATAATACACATTATGATTCATACATCCTGATTACTTACTCTCAGTGTGCTACTACAATACCTTGAGGTACACAGTCAACTTGTTTTGTCTATTTCTCTGTATGTGAGTATCAAATTACCATAATTTTACTTGGATTAGTTAGGTTGAGCGTAACATATGTATGTATCAAGTTTCATCATTATTGGATAATTAGACCTCAAGATATGAATGATAGAAGTTAATTGCATCTACACTTCATCTTGCTCCTAAAAGGTCAGGGTGACCCTCTAAACTTGTTAGATTCATTTCTCTCTGTATGGTTCAGCTAAATTCATCAAATAACTTGGTTTATTTTTTACAAGTAGAAGTAAAGGCTCAAGAGGAAGAGGTAGAGGAGGTACACAAGGCAAGCGGAGAGGTCAAGGCTCATCACCTTGTGCCATATGTGGTCTAACCAATCATATTATTGAGAATTGTTTCAGAAACCCAAGAAACCAAAGAGGAAGAGGATACAATAGAGGAGGCTATGGAAGCTCAAGAGGAAGATTCAACAACTCCTATGGGTACAATAGAAACTCGTACAACAATAAAAACTACCAAGGTGGACACAAAGGAAGGAGAGAGACCAACAACTAAAGAGTTGATCAAACTCAAGAAGACTCACTTCTTCTCATGAACATGACTATGAAGGAAGGTAAATTAGATGAACATGTGTTTTATATAGACTTACTTGAGGAGATAGGTAATGTGAAGACTCTAAATGGTAATGTGAAGGCATCCACTTGAGGAGATAGGTAATGTGAAGACTCTAAATGGTAATATGAACTTACTAAGAAGATTACTTTATGTACCTATTATTAGCAAGAACCTCATCAGTGTAGGAAAAATTTTTGAGAAGAGGTTGCAGGTTAGATTCACCAAGCATGGAGCAGGGATTAGAGTTTACTTGTTCCACCAAACATATCGAAGGAACATCTGATTTATAAATGTAGTGCTTGTCAATTTGGTAATTCACACATGCAACCCTTCACCAAGAAAGGCTACATTCATGGAGACCTATTGGAGTTTTTCCACACAGATGTATGGGGACCAAGCAAGGAGCATTTAATCTCTACATCCATGTATTCAGTGTCATTCATAGATGATTATAGCATATGGATCATATCATACTTCATGAAACATAAAGATGAAGTGTTTTCATGTTTCAAAAATTATCTAGCTCTTGTGGAGAACCAAACATGTAAAACCTTAAAGAGATAAAGGTTAGGTGGAGGGGGAGAATACTTCTCCCATGACTTTGATTCCCATCTCGAAGAAAGAGGGATCAAAAGAGAAATTACCACTAGATTTTGAGCAAAATGGAGTTGCAGAGAGAAGGAATAGGACAATTGTGGAGGCTACAAAATCAATTCTCAATGAAAAGAAAATCCCTAACTACTTGTGGCCAGAGGTAGTATCAATAGCTACATATCTAGTTAATAGACTTCAATCTAAGGCTCTGGATGGCATGACACCATATGAGGCTTGGAATGGAAGGAGACCTAGTCTTGATCATTGTAGGATCTTTGGGTGCATTGCATATGCACACATACCTTCACATGTTAGAGGAAAATTGGACCCTAAGGTAGAAAAATGCATCTTCATTGGTGATGAACTTAATAAAACAGGTTATAGGTTGTACAATCCAAGCAACAAAGGCTTCATTGTAAGTAGAGATGATGTGTTTGATGAAAATAAATCATGATTTGAAGGTGATTGCAAGAGGATCAAACTAGCTTATGATCTAGAGGAGGACTTTCCAACTCTATCAAAGAGGAATGAGCATACAATTGAAGCATCAAGTGACTCAAAAGATGATCAAAATAATCCAAGAAGAGTTATGAATTCTAGTGGTGAGAGTTATTCCTTCTAACAATCCTAAGGGGTTCTCAATGTGCATGTCTGCCATTTGAAATTTCATTTGAGTTGTCCTAAGAGCTAGTTTGTGCCAAAATTTCCACAAGGAAGTGGTCGAAATAACCACTCCTGTTCCTGAATCTAGAATAGAATTTGTGGTATAGCCTTGGTAAGTGATAGGAAGATAGGTATTTCCTTCTTCTCATTCACTCAAATCTCCTATCTTATCGAAGGTTATCTTTAGCACTCTCTCATGTGATCCTATTTGAGATTGGAACTTAGCTACTTCTGGCATTGTGTCAGCTATATGTTTCCATAACTAATGTTTAATTTTAAGTAGCTCCTCTAAGTGAGATTACACTACACTTTAGTGTTCTTCACCACTTTCGTGTTCCTTGGCATAACTAGTTCATCATTTCTTATCATAACTATGGGGGTTCTCATGTGAATAGACTTAGACTCCCAAAGGCCTATAAAGTGAGGCTATTCTTGCAAGGAATTGGAGTCAAAGTCTAACCATTCGCTTGACTACACATCTTCTTGCTCCCCATAGATAGAGGGAATGCCTTGAGGGAAGTGATCATAAAGATCGTCCAATACTTCCATAGGAGGTGGAATCTCACTATTTTTGGTCTGTCTCTCCTCTTGTATCCCTCTCAAAAGCTCTTGGGAGTAATGATTTATAGAGGAAGGGATTCCATCATCCGTAGAATCAAGAACATAAGTTACCTGTGGGGGTAGAATTATCCTTTCACTTCCACCACTTTGAGCCTTAGTTGTAGCCAAAGTCTTGGGTTTAGCTACCAATCACTCTAAGCTCTCCAATAGTCCTTTGAAATGTAAGTGTGGCTTCACTGAGTTTTTCTAATTGAAAAGAGAGCTTGCATCTAACATAGTCTGAGCTATTTCTATGATTTTTGCCCAAAGGTTGGTGCTCTCAATCTCTGAATTTGCTCTAGGATAAGATTTATCTAACTCCACCATGTTAGGCCCTTCCTAAATTTGAGCCTCATAAGCCTTGAACATCATGTTCAAGTTTTCAAGAGTAGGATCTACTAAGATTGATCCTGTTGTGGGTGGTGGGATTTGATGAGATGGTTTAGGTGGTGGCGATGTTTGAGAGTGTATTTGGGATGCAATCTCAATTAGTTTTGTCTTTGTATCCTTTAGGCTTTCTTCTAGTTTGCTCATCTTCCTCGCCTGTTGTCTCTTCCTTCTTTCTCAATTATTCTTCCAAGCTCTAGTTCTTTTTCTAGCTACACTTTCTGACTCATTGCCCTCTAATTTCTTCTCCTAATCTACACATATAGCCTGTTGTAGAGCTTGCACCCTAGTCAGTACTTGTACAGGGGAAATATTTGTCACACTTCCATGAGATTCTACTATCAAACCAATAACATTGATTAGGGTAATTTTTTGCATATTAGTTGGATTCTCAGGACAATCTCTCAAGAGATGTTCCTTTCCACAATCAAGATAAAAGCCTTGAATGACCACAGGATGAGATTTTCCTTGTGGAGGAAATGGACACTCGTGTATGAAGTGATTTTCTTGACATCTCTAAGATGGTCTTCTAGGTGCTTGAGGTCTTATTTGCCTTAATTAGGGCCTAGGTTTCAGATTTTTATACATTGCATTGGAATATTTTGGCTCCCAATTAGGCTACTGTTGTTTCATATTAATAGAACTCACTATGCTTAGGTGACTCTATATAGTAGGTTGGTGGTCTATCTATGTGGGTTGAGTCAAACTATGAGCATTCAGGTCATTTTATGAGACCATTGGGGATGCAGGCACTAAAGCTCTATTGAGGTTGTCCTCTATTGCAACATATTTGACAGAGATCACGTTGGCAAGGGGGAGGTGGTTGCTGACCTAACATGGGTTGAGGTCTTTGAAGAGCTTGGTAATGTGGTTGATACGATTGTTGTGGCCTATAGTATGGTTTTTGTTGGTATTGGTTTTGATATCTCTTAGGCTATTGATATGATTGTTGATAGTTTTGCCTAACCACTTTTTCATTGTAGAGGCAATCTTGGGCTTTGTGGTTGGTGTATTTTATCTTTATGATGCAATATTGGCTATTTGGATTTCTTGGATTTTAAGCCATTATGGGGAAAACATTGGCCATGTGGTCTCCTCTCAAATTATAACATCATTTTACTGAAACCATCCTAGGGGTTTGTCTACTTGAGACCCCTAGTTTTTGAGCCAGTTTCTCAGCTAATTCATCAAATGATGTTGAGGGTTTTGAAGTGAAACTAGTAGAACAATCCGAATCCTTGTAGCTTTTTGAAAGTTCTAACTCAACTCCCAAATTATCCTCTATGTCAATACACATTTGTACACATTGCTATATGGTCTTAGGTTCCTTTAGGTACACATATGATCGTAGGTTTGCACTCAACAAGCCATCTAGAAATAGGGAAACCTGCTTTGCATGAGTAGGGAGCTCTAGGATAGGACATCTATCAATGTATTGCCTAAATATATATCCTGCTAATTTAATCATTTCTTGAGGTGTCTTCTTAAAGCTATGGATGAAGGACAAAGTGTTATGCTTGATGCCACTCTTAGAAAACTCTGTGATGAATGCCTCTAGAAACTGGTTGATATCCTGAAACGACCTTGATGTAAAGGTTGAAACCGCATCAAGGTTGTATTCTTTAAGCTAAGACCAAAAGCATTGTACTAAGTGAAAAAATCCTCAACCTGTTTAGGTTTTAACACTTCTTTGAACTCTGCTACATGGTCATAAGGGTTTCTAGTGTTGAAAAAGTAGTTCTTCACTGACTTTACTAGTTGGGTAGGTCTCAAGATCCTAGGGTGTTCTCTAGGTTTAGGTAGGGGAAATTCATCCATGCCTCTCTGATGCATATGTCCTCTCAATCTCTCTTGATTGACTCTATCAGTCTCTAATCTTGATCTTTCTCTTCCAGGAGACTCCCAAGATCTTGGTGGAGTGAAAAACCATTCACCCTTTCAAGTGTAGGCATGCCTACCATGTTCCATTACCACAAACATCCTCTCAGAAGATTTATCAAGGTAGACTACTTTACCTGGGGACATTAGGATCTTTGAATTTGTAAATTGTTACTCCATCTTCCTCACTTCGTTTATTTGGCTTGAATCTTTAGAAGGCTTTGTCAATATCTCTATTCAAGAAGAGCTCTATGCTTTTGTTGTCCTAGGGGATCCACTCTGGCATGATTATCCTCGATAGGATTAACTTACCACAAGGTGTTCTAGGATCTTTCCCAATGTTTTCCTAATCCAAGTCTCCCATCTCAGACTAAGGGATGATAATCATCAGTCCTATCAGGTAAACTCATTACCACATACTTGGTTGCCTACTTATCAATGTAGGAACCTTCTTCAAACTTGACCATTGAGTGTTCAATTCTGAAGGGTTGATCAGGGTTTCTTAGTTGGACCACTAACCGCGGCAAACCCTCCTCATAGATGCATGCACCCAAGTAGTTGGTTTGGATCTATTACACTACTTTCAAGGTATAATTATGCTGTTACAAGCTCAATTCCCCAAAAATGTTAACCTCTAACATGAGCTCTCTAGCTCTTTTTATAGTTTTTAGACTAGTTTTGGCCTAGTTCAGACCTACTATCTAGCCTAGTAAAAATAGGCCTTGAGATATTTTGAAGGCTCAAACGAGCTCTAGATATTATGATAATTGATATACAAGTTTTGCTAATACTCCTCAAGCTTGAGGACTCCTAGGCTTGTACAAAATTGAGTGTGAATTACCAAAAACGAAAAATTATGATGAGGGTAGCGATGAAAATCTATGTTTAAATACATAATGGATTTTGAAAAATTAGGATTAGACCTATTCTTTACCTAATCAGTGTTGATTGCTTTGCCTACTTGTTCCTTCTTGTTCATCCCTTTGTGTTTCAACAACAAGCTTTCATTATGCTTGAGGTGGACATGATCTTCATCAAACTCACCATTGGAATGATGCCACATAACTCCTTGTAGAGTCTTATTTGTATTCATTTGTTGTATTGAGAGTTTGATCATAGGATCACCCTCTTATGTAAGTTGCAAAGCATTTAAAATTGTAAAAGGGAAAAGTAAAAGTCCTAGAAGCCACGAGTTAGAAGTGGTTGGGATTGATTTTCAATCAACCAATCAAAAGGTAGATGTGATTTTAAATTTCCCTTTTCCTAGATTGCAGGACGAGATGCCAATCAATCTAAAGTAACAAATCCACCAAAATTAGAATTCAAATTGATGAAGAAAAGGCATGGCCATGTACTCAAGAGTCTATATAAAGACCCCACAACATTTTTACACTAAGTAACATGAGGATTTGAAGCAATACATATACTTCTTCTCCATTGTTTGGTGCCACTTTAGTTTACTACTCCTTCTTCCTCAGATTCAGTCAACTTGTAGAGAGTTCTGCTCTATCTACATAGCTCCAAATCCAATGTTTAAGTTTCATTGGAAATGTATTATTGTCTAGTTTATTCCTACAAATTTTTAGATCATTTGGTTCATTACTTTCAGAGATATTGAAGATTTTTAGTCTCGGTGTCATTCTCTCCAACTCCCTGAAATTTTGGGATGACACCAGTTAAGTGTTAAGGTGATTCCTCCTTGTATAGTTCATATAAATTACGTATTTCCTGCATTATAGCAATCCAATCCTATGTGTGACATCCCCTTAAGAGGAATTTTTCCAATTGTTATTGTGTTGGCTACTCTCTGTGTTTGAAGTCATAACTTCCATCCATTTTTAGAAGGTTCTTGTGAGCTAGTCATGATGCAAGTTATTTGTTTGCATCAACTTGTTCTTGTTGATGTTACAAAGTACCTATTAGGTTTTATTGCACTAACCACAAGCCCACAAGGTCTATTTTACATATCCAAAGAGCTAGGGCTGTTCCTATGCTAGTTTGCAGGAACAACCTCACCACTTGACAACTCATCTTTCTAAGCCTCTCTAAACTTGTCCAACTTCTTTCAGTGGTATCAGAGCAAAAAAACTTCAAGATGGGAGATGGATTTCCATCAATGATTGAGAAGCTTGATAGACACAATTATGTAGCTTGGCAAATAAGAATGGAGGCTCATTTGCAAGGAAGAAACCTATATGGGATTGTATCAGGTGATGAAGCAATGCCTATTCCAAGATCTAAGGGAGGACCTACTCAAGAGGAAACAGATAGGCTCACACTTTGGTGTGCAAGGGATGCTCAAGAAAGGTCATACATACTCAAATCTGTCTTCAATTTTCTATTACTACATATTAGAGGATGCAAGACATCTCAAGAGACTTGGGATGCCCTAGAGACTTTCTTTTTTACTAGTACAAAGGCAAGGAAGAACTATCTTTGGAATGAGTTCAGCCAAATGAGGAAGAGTCCAAAACAAACCATCACCAGGTTTTTAACAAAGGTCAAGCAGGTTGCTAATCAATTGGCATCCATTGGAGAGCTGATTGAAGAAGAAGCCATCATGAGGCAAATTCTCAATGGGATTAGAGGTGATAAGCAATGGCAATCTTTCACCACAGCCTATGATCTCATCATGTATGTGCAAACTCTAGACTTCAACATCTTTCTTGGACAACTCTTCAATCAAGAGGCCAAGGATGGCATAAAGGAAGGTAACCCCTATCATGGTAATTCAACTAGTGCAGGCAAGAGCAAGTGGAAAGGGAAGAAGAAAGGACCAAATCATGACAAGAAAAAAGGTCAGAATGTTCAACCTTGTGCCATTTGTGATAAGACCAACCACACCACTCTCAATTGTTGGTTCAATGGGAAGACCTAGAAAGGAAGTAGAAGAGGTGGATATGGCAGCAATAGAGGCAGAGGTGAACACAACTTCAACAATAACAATAGAGGCCATAACAGAAGGGACTACAACAATTATTCTAAAGATCAGCAACATGAAGACTCATTGTTCTTGATGAATCTAAGCCACAACAAAGGTAAAGAGGATGATCATTTATTCTACATAGATTCAAGATGTTCGAATCATGTTGCAGGAAACATAGCTCTCTTATCTAATTTGGAAGTTCCAAAGCATAGACATGAAGTTCAAATAGGGGATGATACAAAGCAAAGTGTGGAGAAGATTGGTAATGTCAAGGCTTCCAATGGAAAGACAAATATTCTAAGCAAGGTACTCTATGTTCCCACTATCACTAAAAACCTAATAAGTGTAGGCCAAATAGTTGAAAAATCTTGCAAGTTAGGTTCACCCAACATGGAGCTTTTGTGGAAGATCCATGTCAAGGCTTGAAGAAGATAGCTAGAGGTGAGAAGCATGGTAGGCTCTTTACTTTTGAAGTAGGGGAAACCAAAAACATAACTCTATTCAACTTTGGGTCTCAAACCATAGGTGAGCTTGAAGTGTGGCATAAGAGGCTAGCTCATGTGAATGAGAGAACCTTGAAGGATATATGCAGGGATCAAAGTGATCTAGGACTGCCAAACATATCAAAGCAACACATGATCAATAGGTGTGATGCATGTCAGTTTGAGAAGGCACAAAGACAACCATTCAACCACAAAGGCTACATCCACAAAAACTTATTGGACTTAGTACATACAGATGTATGGGAGCCAAGTCAAGAACCTTCATTGGTAACATCAAGGTATTATGTCTCATTTATTGATGAACATAGTAGTTGGACTATTCTATACTTTATCAAGAGTAAGAATGAAGTGTTAGATTGCTTCAAAAAGTATCTCCCACATGTGGAAAATCATATAGGTAGATCACTCAAGGAGCTCAAATCTGATGGAGGGGGAGAATACGTTTCCGAAGATTTTGATGAGTTCTTGCAGGATAAAGGTATTAAAAGGGAAGTGACTACCAGATACTCTCCTAAACTGAATGGAATTGCAGAGAGGAGAAACAAGACATTGATTGGATCATCCAGAACAATGCTTGAAGAGAAGAGGTTGCCACATTATCTATGGGTAGAGGCTATTGCAATTGTTGTGTACCTTGTCAATAGACTACCATCCAAATAACTTCAAGGTACGACTCCTTATGAAGCATGGTATGGAAGAAAATCTAGTCTTGGACATTGCAAGGTGTTTGGTTGTTCAGCTTACATTCTTGTACATCACAAATAAGAGGTAAGCTAGATGGAAGGGCAACAAAGGTAGTGTTTATTGGGTATGACTCAACTCAGATGGGTTACAAGTTCTATAATCCTTCAACCAAGAAATTCACTACAAGTAGGGATGTTGTGTTTGAAGAACACAGGTCTTGGTATGACGAAGACAAACAAAAGGTAACTCTACCATATGATCTTGATTCTGATTCTCATCAAATATGAAGCACGCATGATACACAGGTCCGGGATCCAAGAAGTGATACATATGATGACCAAGATGAAAGGGAAAAGGATTACAAACTATGGAAGTCAAGGGGCAAAGCAAAGATGCAGGAGTGTGGAGAATGCTCTAAGCAAGTACCTAGAAGATCAACAAGAGAGAGGACAACCAAAAAGGTATGGATATGATTCCACATTTGTTACAAAGCATTCAATCTACTTGGCAAAAAACTCAATTTTAGAGGAACCCTCGACCTATGAAGAGGCAAAGGGAAACCCTAATTGGGAAAAGGCCATGAAAGAAGAAATAGATGCATTGAAGGAGATGGAAACTTGGGATTTGATTCCAATGTCACCCAATCAAAAGTTAATTGGTTGCAGATGGGCATATAAAGTTAAAAGAAACTCAGATGGATCAGTTTGCAAGTAAAAGGCAAGATTAATTGCCAAATGATGCTCACAAACTCATGGTTTAGACTATGAGGAAACATTCTCATCAATTGCAAAGATGACTACAATCATAACATTGATAAGTGTAGCTGCTGCAAGAAATGATTTTCAACAAGCTGAGGCCATCCATGGCAATAACAAAAAAAGAAAATCTAGAAGGCAAATTTTTTTATTTACCTTTTGATTTTAATGGGGTCCAAAAGACTACCATTGATACTAATGTGGGTTCTGGCATTTCCAAGAAGAGAGGACACCATTCTCACATACATATGTCCAAATCCAAGCTCTTTGATTGCAAAATGAAGTGCCACTCAACTTTGTCATAAGCCTTGTCAAAGTTAATCTTAAAAGCACCAAACTTATGTTAGAATCCTTAGAAAACTCAAGACCTTTCTAGAAGTCCTCAATAGTGTCTAAAATGGACCTTTCTTTGATGAAACCTTTTTTATCATTGCTTATCCAATCATGAAGTTGATTAGTAATATGACTAGTGAGGGCCTTGGCAATGACCTTGTGTCCACTTTGCAGCATAGTCATTAGCCTACAATTTTCAATTTCGTTTTCGTTATCTTCCTTGTAGATCAGTTTGATGACTCCTTCATTTAAACAAGTAGGGAGGGGTCTGAATCCAAAGGATTCTTTACATAAAAGACTCAAAGGATGAGCAAGAGAGTCTTTAAATTCTTTTAAAAACTCATTACTGAGATCATGGAGACTAGGGCTCTTCCCTAAGGAAAGGGAATCAATCATAGTCTTGATTTTGCCAATAGAAAGAGGTTCATCGAGGAAATAAGACACAGTAGGTGAGATCATCTTGGATCTCACTCTTGAAATATTAGCCATACATTCCTTTCTTTGATTTGAAAGACGAAGCCTCACACTAAGGATTTGTGTAAAGTGTTGCACTAAAATGATCATGATTTTTCTTCTTCATTCTACATTTAGCATCATTGTTGTTGATCTCGAGAAGGATAAAGATTCAATGGTTTTTCCCTATTCATGTATTTGTAGCATGCTTTAAAAACATGTTATCACAGAAAACAAAAACAATGTGGTTGAATAGGAGAGTCTCTATTTCAGAGATTGATGATGTTTTAGGTAGGGAATGGGATAGCAAAGAAGTTCAAAAGCTAGGTGACATTATTTTATGTAAAGTTAGTCCCAATTCTCTTTCGATCTCATATCAGATATGTCGACAATCTCTGGTTCTAGGATATGACTATAGAAGGTGGAAAAAAAAGCTTGGACTTTGGATAGCCTTGGACTCAGAGGAGAGCTATCCAGAATTTGAGTTAGAAGTACTGATTCATCCAGATTTTCAATCAAGGAAAATAATTGTCACTACAAATTGGAATCTCAAAAATGTAAGGGAGATCCTGGAATACCTTGATGAGGTATCATCACAGTGTAGATTCTCAATTGATGATGCAATAGTTAACATTAGATCATAGAAATCATTAGCTTGCATAAGTTGCCTGCCACCAAGGGTGATTAAGTTCCAACCCTTAAGATTGTAACAACTTAACCCTGACATTCTTACATAATGTATCTTCCTCTAATAGAAGCTTCTATTGATACTTCCATTGAATTTTCTTTGCAAGATGGGGACAAAGAATGTGTGTTAAATTATGAATTTTAAATGTTTATATTCATATTTGCATTCTTTAATTTACTTTCAAGATTTTGATGAGGTTCTTATTGTACAATGATAAGAATATAAACCAAGACATTCTTAGATATTTTTTAGGTCCTTTATTTCATATTTCCATTGATTTTTCTTTGCAGGAGTGAATTGATGACTTCAATTATTCCCCTTCATCTAAACTCATATTGGCATTTTTTTGTTTAATCTTAACATTCTGATGAGGTTCCAACTAAGAAAAAATTATACAGGAACTTGCATAAGTTAATTCTAGATGAACAAGAGATCTAGAATTCAATATCTAATTTCAATTTAATTATTATAGTCTATCAAAGGTGCACATTAGTCTCTATTTGATTCTATCCATCTTTTCTATCCTCAAGTAATGCAAGAGAAAATATCATGGTACACATAACAAGTAATATAAGAGAGGGTGGAGAACTTGGTGCAAATTCCAATCCAAGGTTTGATATTTCAAAATATGAAGAGCATGACTTAAGGCATAAAACAGAGGAGACGAGATTAAAGAAGACGATCGATGCAAGCGACTAGTGCAATCTGAACTTGTCGGATGGCCCTTAGCGCTTAGATCGGTCGTGTTTTAGCAAAATACCGCGAGAGACTTCAACAAGTGACCTTGCGTAAAGATTTGACTCATGAGTACAAAAACAACTAGCAACAACTCATCTCATGCAAGGTTGCTAAAACGGGATCCTATGTTGAAATGGATAATATGACCGATGCAAGCGAGAGGGGCAATCCAAAATTCTCCAATTCCCCATATTGCTTGTATCGGTCGTGTCCTCTTAATTCTTTATATTCTTCTGTATCTTCTCCAATTTAAACTTTCCAACAGGAATGAAGTAAGAAACCCACAATGTAGTCATATTTGTGACACGACCAAATTTAATTGGACCATGCAATGAACTTTTGTTTAACTCTCAAGAGGTTCAATACAACTGTATATTTCTCAAGGCATATAAATATTGTAAAGGCAAATAAATATGGTTACAATGACATCTTCCAGATGAAGATTGGCATAAGTACATACAATTTGCACATAAATAAATCTTCCAACCTATGTTGGTTTTACAATAGATTTCAATCTTAGGCTCGAAAATGATTCAACCCTTTCTATCCTCTTTGGAGCCCTCTTTTCTCTGTTGCTTGTGTCCCTTTTTGGAGCTTTCAGCTTGACTCTTTTTCTTGGTCCCATGCTTTAATGGTGAGTGAAGAGGAAGCCCTTTCTTTTTTTCTTCAGACTTTTTTTTATCAGGTGGAGGGGGTGGAGGTGAGTCTGGGTCATAAGGGCAGATTGCATGTTTCATGATGCCATTTATTGCTCTCTCTCTGATCAAGATGATCCATGCATCTGGGTAGTCTGATAAATTCAATTCATGACTGTAAAACCTTCTTTCCAAGAATCTTACAGCATTTGCAATCACTCTCCAGCCACATGATGTTGCATCTTTCTACAATGGCACATGAATTTGTATGTATCCAAATTGCTTTTGTTCATTCAATTTAGCAATTCCAGGAAAATTCTGATCAATATGCATCTTGAGAAGCTTTGCAGCACTGCATTGTAAACTAAAAATCAGAATGGATGGCATGGCTCTAAAATAGAGAACAAAAAAATGTATAGCAACTTACACTTTGCAATTCCCATGTCGTGATTAAAGAGAATTGAGGAAAAGAGCTTGATATGCATTGAAGTCAACAATAATCAGACTCCAATGGCCCCTGTCAATGAGTTGCATGTAAATATACTTTCTTAAATGAAACAAATATCTTTCCAAAATGAAGATGAATACTTACTTTTCAGTATATGGGTAGATAACACATTTTAGATCCTCTGGTAACACACTGTGTCACCAGAGGATCTAAAATAAATACTTTTCTTTGAACCGCTTCCTCACATTGTTGAAGAAGAATCCTACAAATCAAGAAATAAAAATTCATTTAAGGAACTAGAAAATTAAGCAATACAAGAGCACTTTATGGCCTCTAGATAATGCTTGAATGAAATGTTGACCACACTCTCTGATATTTCAACATGAAACTCCCTCAACATTTTGTTGTCTTTAGGTCTAATGTCAAGAAACCATTCTTTCTACCATGGCATTGCAACATTAACTATTATCTGCCCATCTCCTTTCTTAAGGAGCTATTTATTTGCTTTCTGTAACTTTTGAATCTGGTTTAAGATGACACTTTCCTCTATAAATAATCCTTGCTTTTTCCTCTCCTCCTCACTATTTGTTGCAGTTCTAGTTTCATGATCATGATTGACCTAAGGGTTGATCTCTTCAATGACAACTCTTGTTTTGGGTGCTCAGGCTGGAGGTATATTTAAAATATCAAAGAATTTTTTATCATGGTGATCAATAGGAACCAGAGATTTATCAGATTTATATCTTATTCTTGAAACAATAACATAATCCTTCACCATTAGTGCTACCTATGAGAATGAGCAACACATAAATAGGCATCATTCATAAAATCAATAGCAAAGTCCTCTGCAACTTCTTGCAGGCATAGCAGTGCTTGAGTTTGCCACCTCACATTGATAAAGGATGAGGTCTTCATTAAAGAACAGAGGTTGCCTGTGATCTGCTTGACAACTCTCATAAATGGAAGTCTAGGGATCAACAATCCCACAGACTTTTGAGCTCTTCTAATTTCCCTCAAGGACTTTACATGGTACTTGACCTTTTCTTTGAAGGCTTGTCTGATACATTGCCTTGAACCTTCTGGGGATTTTGCTCTTGGACATTTTGCTCCTGGGCATTTTGTTCCTAGGCATTTTGGTCCTGACCCTCAAGGTACAACTTCCTTGCTGTCTTTTTGGTCCTAGCCATACTCTACACAAAATGATAGTCTTTAGGCAAGGAATTAGGAAGGAAAGGAAACTTACTCTCAAAAATTTTGATCAAGGACTCTTTCCTTTGTCAGATACACGACCGATCCAAGCGATAAGAGTCATATGAAAATGCCTGGATGTCCCTTATCGCTTGCATCGGTCGTCCTTGAATTGATCATCAAATATCAATCAATACTAGTTCAAATATATCTTACAATGCAAAATACTCAAATATCACTAAGAAAAACATAATTTGCAAGCTATGATCAATGACTCTTTCCACTGTCAGAGACACGACCTATCCAAACGATAAGAGTCATCCCAAAATGCCCAGATGTCCCTTATCACTTGCATCGATCGTCCCTGAATTCATCATCAAATATCAATAAATACAAGTTCAAATATAGCTTACAATGCATAATACTCAAGCATCACTAATAAAAACATAATTTGCAAGCTATGATCAAGGACTCGATGCCATTTAAGAAACATGACTGATCCAAGCGATTAGGGTTATCCACAAATCTCGGATGTACCCTGATCGCTTGGATCAGTCGTGTCCATATTACCTAACACAGAGAGCACTCTCTATAGAAATTGTGAAGAAGCAGCTTAAAAACTTGGTGGCGATGGAACCTCGAGCTTGGAAAGTGTTGACAAAAAAAATGAAAGAAATGAATAGGGAAGCTTAAATAGGTCCCATAACTGAGTTGACCGTTGGTGCCATGTGGCATGCCATGATTGGTCCACATCATATAGCCATTGCGAATTCCAATGTCTTTTACCACATGGCATGATTTGATTGGTCCACATCATCTATCTATTGAATCACCCAATGATGTTTGCCACATGGCACTCACTGATTGGTCCATGTCATTTGACCATTACTTCCTCCCTCCTCGCCTATAAATAGCAACTTCCTTCACAACTTCAAATTTTGAACCTTCAGAGAATTTGTCTCATTTACATGTGTATTTTTCTTTGATCCCCGACACGACCGATACAAGCAAATTTTCCCCGTTTGACCTACGTTGACTCGCTTTAGTCGCTTGCATCGGTTGTGTTCTCCTCATAGACATACAAGAGAAGCTGCAGCTAAGATGGAGGGAATGAATGAGATCCTTAGTGTCTCTCCATCAGAGAAACTTCTTGATTTCATGGTTCAAGAGGGTTTAACTGTAGATTATTTTCCTGATGCAATGACGATATTCAACCCCAAAATTGATTTTGAAAAACTCCTAGAGAAATCAAAAAGTTTTCTTAAGGATGAGTGGGAGATTTTCTAGGGGTTGATCAATGGAAAGATCCTTTCTATTTCTCAGAAAACCTATGTCCATCCTCACATCTTTGGGAAGGATCCAATAGATAGGGCAAAAATCACAAGAAAATGCAATAGGAAGCTTGATTTATGCCCAGAGCATGAAAAGGACTACTGCTTGCTCCCTTTAAACATTGCGTTCTTGATATGGCTTGATCACATCTCAGTTGAAAAGGAGGAAAATGTTCATGTTGAAGACCAGCCTTTCTTAGAGCTGACACTTGAGGGAAGCTCAAAAACTATGAAAGGTGTCATGGAGATTGTTGAGGAGATCAATCTCCAAGCAGAAGAAGAGCAGGTCAAAGGTTTTGATGTGGCCACTTTTAAAGTAGAGACTGCAATAAGGGAGCCAATTGAAGAAGTTCAAGTGTCTGAGAAGTCCCTACTTCTCCCAAATCTACCTTTTTACTTTATCTTTGAAAAAGAGTTTATACCTCTATTTTACATTCAGTAACTTTTCAATCTAAGGGAGGATTACTGCCTTGCAGCTATAGCTGAGTCAGAAGAAGTTGCAAGGAGATTCATCAATAAGAAAGGAGAAAGAAAAGAAGAATTTTTGCGTCTTGATTTGGATTTGTCTAATGAAGAATTCAAAGATTCATCACAAGCTCTTTCAAAATGCTTTGAGAAATCTATCTCAGAGAAGCAAACACTTGCTGATGAAGAGTTTGATGAGCATCAGAAGCAACTTGGAATATACTCGTTTGGGTGCGGCTATTCATTCTTGGATGTTGCTGAGGACAAAGGAACAATTTGTATTGACTCAAAAGAGCTCATCGAGGAGGAAGATGAGGTCAAGGTATGTTGTTTAATATATTCTCATGAATTTAAGGTTTTGTCCAAGATCTCCATTTTCAGTGAGAAATCGACCACGACCCATGCAAGCGATAAGGCCCATCAGATATTTTCCGTTGGGCCTTATTGCTTGCATCGGTCGTGTTTGGACTTGAAGAGGAAGATGAGGTCAAGGTATGTAGTAAAATATATTCTCATGATTTTTAGGCTAAGGAGATGAGATACGACCATCGGTTTTCTCCAAGGTCTCCATTTAGACTGTGAGAAATCGATCACGATCGATGCAAGCGATAAGGCCCATCGGATATTTTCTGTTGGGCCTTATCGCTTGCATCGGTCGTGTTTGGACTTGAGGAAGATGACGTCAAGGCATATAGTTAATTATATTCTCAAGAATTTTAGGCTAAGGATATGAGATGGGACCGATGCAACACCTCTAGCTTGTATCAAATTTGTCCAAGATCTCCATTAGGCATGTCAGAAATCGATCACGACCGATGCAAGAAATAAGGCCCATCAGATATTTTTCATTGGGCATTATCGCTTGTATCGTTCGTGTCTAGGAGTTGCATGCAGCATTGATAATAGATATCTGGCTTTGTAAGAATTCACCTCATTCAGCAAATATAACATGTTTCTAGGTAGTTTGCATAGAGATATTGATGACGACCGATGCAAGCGATAACGACCGTCTGAATTTCTCTAAAGACCCTAATCGCTTGCATCAGTCGTGTCTCTTGCTTTATGTCTAATTATTTCAAGTTACTTTTCATGACTCCTAAAGTGTGCTTGCTCTTCATCTGACCTTGTTTTTCATTTTTACCACAGTTACTATATTGGATGAAGACAATTACCTTGGCAGGGGCAAGGGAACAAGAAAAGCCAAAGAAGAGAAAGGAAAAGCAAAGGTGGATATTCATTCTATTATCCACTATCTTCCAAACTTGAACCTAGACACTTTTTGTGTTATTCACAAGCACTATAGTGAGGAGCCAGACTTTGCATTGTTCTCCTTGAGGACTCTATCAAAATACATGGGTTTTACTCCAATACCCTTTAATGCTTTCAGAGTTTTGCTGCTTGAAAGAGCAACTGCATTCAGAATTTTTGGATATGCCCCTAGACTCAATGCTTCAAGGGCAGGGTACCTTCTTTGTTATTCAAGCTATGCAATGGCTACAGGGGTGTCAGATTTAAAAAGAATTGCTGGATACAGGAGAAAAGAGTTCCTCAGATATAGAGGTGATTTGCCAGAGCCAAGCTCTTTAAAGAGGCTCAAGAAATGACTTCATTTTTTCAAATTCTATTTCTCAACAAATGTACATATACAGAAATTGCCCAATGTGATATAGGACACTGCAAAATTTTTTGGTGTAACTGATCCATGGCCTAATAATAGTTGTTATTGATCCATGATCTGTTCTCTAGTCAAAGTCATCTGATGGTAACAGACATATTTCTTTTCAAAGCTTAATACATCATGAAATGTACATACATGACATCTTTATTTCTCAAAGAAATAAAAGACATTGCAAATATTAAAGCTCTGTTTGAAATGTAGTCTTTTTCATTTTGTGATATTGATACATGATGATTTTGTCTAGTGATAGTCATATTCTTCTGATTATATTTGGCATGAGGTCCTTTGTAGTTGTCTTCTAAAGAACCAATCAAAAAGCTCTCTAAAGGCATTGCTCTTTGTTACTCCTCCTCCTTTCCTTGTACACCTAAAGAAGCTTGTCCTTGCTTGATAATGAGATTTTTCCATGCCTTGGGTGTTCCACATGGCAAGTGGTTCTTTTTTTGCAAAGAATGCACCATGCACAAGAAGAATATGCTAGAAGAGTAGAAGAATCTCATTAGATCTTTATTTCAATTAAAAATAATTAAATTGAATAAAATATCTTTGGAACTCACCAAGTAGTATGTTATGTCTTTGGCACCCCATGCCTCTATGATGGTTTCTATAAGCTCTGTGATCGCCTTTCTGAAATCTGTCACATAACTTTTTGATGTTACCTGCTGCCTCATGATCTTAAAAAGATTATCTAGTTTGACCCACACCTCCATTCTCTTTTTTCCTATTTCTGGTTTGCTTTTTACATTGGTCGTGACCTCACAAATTTTTTTCCAACAATTCCACATGGCATTTAGTTGCTTGTCATCATGGTTGCTGAAGAATCTCCTTGTTTTTGCACCTCCCATTGAGACATCCTGTAGTACATCACCTGTATTTTGTGAAAGCTTTGGATCTTTTCTTAGATGAACATCACCACCATGAAATCCCATTTTTGAAAGAAGACATTCACATTTTTTTATGCACTCATCTGCAAGAGTTGTAGGCTTGATAGAATATGCATAATCCAAGTGAAGACGGACCAACTTGTCAATGATTCTTAACTCTGCATGTAGTGTACATATGTGTACATTTGTCAATGCTATTGGAAGTATGGGATCCCAAATCATTGAAGAAGATGAGTAGTTATGAAGAATAACATTTTTGCTGGAAGGAGCCTCTTCAGCCTCAGCTCTAGCAATCCATCCATTTGTGCTTGGGCTTTGCATGCAGTACAAGCAAGGGTACTTAGAATTTGCTCCCCCACTTATACCAAACATGCATTTAAGCATCTTTAGGTCTCCACTCAAATGCCACTCAACTTGAAAGTTCCCGTAGTCTTTGACATTCAACAATTCTCTTGCATGATGCCTTTGGATAACATTTGGAATGTTTGTCTGTGAGAATAACCATTTACGTGTTTTATGGCTCTCAGATGGAACTTGAGCACAACCAACCCACCATAACTCCATTTCTGATTGTACTTTGAGAGATGGAGTATCCAATTTCCCAAGGCTATAGTCCAAAGCTTTGTTCATCAATGCAATACTTATTCTCTCCATTTTTTGATGTTTTTAAAGCTTCATCAAGTTTGATTACAAATTTCAATAGACCAGAACATTCATGTTCTTTTATATTATAGAACTGAACCATGTATGTTTGAAGTTTTATAATATCTATCCATATGTTGTTAAATGCATTGTAAGTGAAATGTAACTTTTGTTTTCCTACTTCATAAGGCATGTTACCATGAATATGTTTATATTCACCATCCATATGTCCATATGGCGATATGTTTATTGCCTTCCTTTTGCAATCCATCCACTTTAGGAGGATGAAGAGCCCTTCGGAATACTTTTCTTGTCGTCGCATACTCCTAACTAACTGCAATGTTGATATGGAACTTTTCACAATGATTTCGATTGTTTGAAAGCTCAGAAAGAGTACTTGGGTTAATGTTCTCCATGGTCTGCTATGAAAAGTGACTGGCAAGTGTCTAAAATGACATGAAAGAGAGAAACATGCCTGCTATGAAAAGTAGAGTAAAAAAGCGTAAAATGTCATCAGCAATTATATAGGTCTATGAACAAGAGGAAAATTTGAATTTTGATCAGCGCCCGATGAGCACAAACTTCGAGGCGTAAGATATCACACAAACTTTTCATGATTATCATACGAGTTTCTGTCTCTTCAAAATTTGCATAAGATACGTTTTAAATGAACTTACACGGAATTTCTTAAAGGATTTGAGAACTTTAATCCAGATTAAGCACAACTAATTGAACTCCTTACATGGCCCTTTTTGGGCCGTTTTTCGCCCTAATGTGAGGGTTCTTCCATAACTTAAATTGGAATGATAGGTTCTTCAATCACCTTTAGTTGTTATGATTGTTGTTTGATATAAAGTTTTTCCTTGCCAATGTCTAAATAGGTTTCTTAGTGTTGTAAGTTGGTAGTGGGATTGATCTGGATAGTAAATTCTATGCAGATCCTTGGCATGCATAGTACTTTCTCATCGAGTTCCCCTTCTTTTTCTTTCTCTAGTTTTTGATATTGACTAATGGCTTCCTAGTCATTGACCATTTGATCTAATTCATCCCATCTACCATCATCATCTACATCTGTGTTTAGATCATCATTAAGGTGGACTGATCTTCTTTGTTTTGAGAACTAGAATAAGAGCTTGAGTTCTCCAAGCCTGCAATTTTCATATGATATTCATCATATATTACTCTGAGATATTGATGCCTCTTACAAAGATTACAGGAAATGCAAAATTTTCATGGAATGAAGCAGCAAAAAAAGCCTTTTAAACCTTGAAATTAGCATTCAACGCTCCTCCAATTTTAGTTCATTTTGATTCTACCAAGCCTTTCTTCCTAAAGATAGATGAATCTGACTTTGCCTTAGGGGTAATTCTATCCCAACATGGAGATGATGGACAGTTACATCGAGTTCAATATCATTCAAGGAAATTCTCCCCTCTAAAGATTAATTATGAAATCCATGATAAAGAGCTTCTTGCGATAATGGATGTGTTTGATACTTGGAATCACAATCTAGAATGATCATCTCATAAAGTTATTGTGTATATAGATCATAAGAATTTAGAGTATTTTATGACCACCCGCATACTCAATAGAAGGCAATCTTGATGGAGTAACTTCTTATCCAAGTTTGAAATTGTCATCACATACCATCCAAGATGCCAACAATGTGAGTCAGATTTCATTCTTCTCACTCTTTGTCTTGCCTTGTGTGTGCTTGTGTGTGTATGTGTGTGTTTGTTAGTGTTCTTCTCATTCACACACGTATACTCCGCTTGCTCATGGTCGTCATACCACCCTCATATCTCCATAGATTGACAATTATGATGTTGATCTCCTCATGTTGGTTCTCACTAGTGTGCTAGAGCACCAGATTTGGTATCGTTATCTGAGAGCAAGCTTCGAGGATGAGGGTGTGATGGTAAGCTGTAGAGATTTGATGTTAAGTTATAAGTAATTCTCTTTTATTTACTTTTTACCTTCATCGTCATCCCTGCCATCCCTACTATCCCTCCACCTCCTTCTCCCTCATCATGAAATTTCTACCTCCTTAGTCATATCCCATCTCCACTTCATTCCCCTCATTTCATTTGTGAGAGAGAGAGTGAGAGAGAAACCTTATGTGTTGTGCTTTTTGTGTGTTTTTTAGCTTTCTCACAAGTACCAACATCATCAACAATAGCAGAAGCATCAACAAGTATGATAGAACTTTGCACACATCTCGGGACAAAGACCTTTGTCTATCACAATATATAGAAATCTTGTATATTTTGTAAATGCAAGTAGACCACTTTAGAATACACCATCTGCACATCATGAGTCACTAAAAGTTTTGCGAAAATAGGTGTTGTTTCTATCCATTGTGATAGACATAGTCTATCAGTGATAGATGATATGCATGCATTTACGAAAGTCAATATCCATTGCGACGGACACCCCATCCATCACAAGAGACTGCATGCCCATCACACTAGATAGTCCCAACAAATATTTTGATTATCACGAAAAATCGGCCACCCCAATAGATATTTTCCATCACATGACACAGGACACAGAAGAATGTGAGAAATTTGTCCATCGCGATAGATACCACACATGAAAGACGATAGACAAAGGTCTTTCCATCGCGATAGATAGCACACATGATAGATGATAGATGAAGGTTTGTCCATTGTGATAAACATGTCTATCATAATAGAAATGTCCATGCTGACATACACTCACTCATGATAGGCTCTGTCCATTATGATAGACATGGATGTCCATCATGACAGACGGGGAAAACGGGAATAGGGTTGTCATTTCTATCAATTTTCGGGCTAAATTTTTGGATTTTTGCAAATATCAAAGCTATTTGGAAGGGCCAAGCAAGATAACAATACTTGGCAAGCTTGGGAGTGCGCACCTTGTGAAATTGAGCATCAACAAGGGACAATAGACTCGAGCTTGGGAGAACTCTCAACCCCCTCAATTTTTCTTAGCTTAAGCTAAGTACAACTAGTGGTTGTAATTGATTAAGGCTACGATAGCACAATCAAGTTCAAGAGACTTTAACTTCTCAAGTTCAAGAATAGATTAAGCTAAGTCAAGGAAAACCCTAAAGGAAAAGAACACAATCTAATCGATTACACATTGAAGTACGGCAAAACTTAAGTGTTCCTAATGACACACTTTAAAAGACAAGAAGAAACATCATAAAGAAATTGAAAGGAATAAGTGGTGATTACAAAAGACCCTAGCAACATAGTTGTATTTGGGTATTAGGCAAACATCATAGCTCATATGAACCTTAAATCAGGTAGATACCTAGGAAGAGATAGACAAAACATCAGATCATCTCAGCCTAATCTCAATCATACAACTAGGTCATGGGCTCAACAACCCAGTCAACATCCAAACCCATTGATTGAGCTTAGAGATGAGTGATTCAAAAATGTCATTTAGCATCGGAGAGACTTACAGATAGTTCAACATTAGCACACCTACAAACCCTTGAAGGTCCCTATAAGCCTAAGTGTCCTATATTCAAGAATATCATGAGGTAGATTAAAGTACCTTTTTCATTGGAAAGGTGTTGGAGGATTCTTTAGTTGAAAGGGGCTAGAGTATTTGTAGGAGAAAAATAGAGAAGAAGAAGAGAGACAAATTGCACCAAAAGCCTTTGTGTCTTGATTAACATAATATATTACAATAGCTTTGTCTAGAATAAGAATGAATTCTCTCTATGTGTAGCCAATTAAGCCAAAGAAGTACACACAAGTACACAAAATATCTCAATTATTTGTGCAGTCAGACTTTGCGCAAGTCCTTCACTTTGTCCAGTAGATTGCTCTTGTGCACTCCTTGCACTTCAAGCTTCCAACAAGGTTGAAGGCTTGGTCACTTCTACTTTCAACTAAGAACACCTCCTTGATGATACTTTATCACACTTTAGTTGCTCTCTGCACACTAATATGGATAAAGTTTGGGAAGGAACCAGATTAACAGAAGAACAAAGCAAAGCCATTTTCCAGCAAGAACTAGTCAGTGGCGGCTTTGAAGAAACTTTTATCTCTGCTATGCATGAGTTGGTGAAATCTGTCAGAGTGCCGGAAGCCTTGCGCTATTTGTTAAGGAAGCCATTACCCAAGTTTGACCCTCAATGGGTTCGTATTCTTAAATGCCCAGGTACATACATTCGCATCCCTACTGGTCCCATCACTTCAGCACCCCCATTAGGTTCCTCCACGATCGACTTGACCGCGGAAGAGCCTTCTTATGTATATACCCATACCAAAACCAAAACCCTCCCCTCTCACCTTGTGCCAACCGTATCCTCCCCTGATATTGTAGATAGCCCCGATGTGTGTATTCCATCCCCCATTTCTGTTTGGCCCCCTAAATCTAGCCCAATTCTGACTACTGCTCCCATTCCCCCTGTATCCATTCCACCTATCATGACACCACCCATCATTTCCCCGCCCTCGCATTTCCCCTCATATACCACTAATCCACTATACTCCTTTCCTGTCTCCACATAGCCAACCTCCTTCTATACTTCTTTCACATCCTTTTTGCAGCCCCAATCTACACCTTTTCCGTTTGTAAGATCCTCTCAGGAGCTTCACCCACCAGTCCCTTTTTTATGGCCACCAAGCACACCTCCTCACTCACCTCTCACCACACAATTGCACCCACCACCATGCACCATCGCATCGAAATCACTCTTTCACATTGCAATCACAAAAAGTTCCACCAGTGACATGGACATCTCACCCACTACTTCACCAGATGCACAATTACATGCATCCACCACACCACGTAGCACATCTCACATGTCACCTATTTGCACGTCACTTTCGTCACTTGCCACGGCATCCACCATCCCTACCCCTACTCCCACTCCCATTGCATTACAACCTACCCCGCATGTATCATTCCCCACCCTTTCATCATCGTTGTCATCCACTATTGATGCTGCCATCCAACAAATGATATAGTGTCTTCAGTAAATTAATGTCGAATATTCATCGCTCGAGCAACAGCATTCCGCCCTACAACGAACTACACATGAGTTACAGGTATGCTTAGATGCACTCACCCTATAGAATCAGGATCTTAACCTAAAGCATCAAAACTTGGAGACTGAATATCAAAAACAGCAACAAACTTTTGAAGCTCAAGTTCAAGAATGGGTCAAGGATGTTGAATCACAATTAGATGTTTATTTGATGTGCAATTCCCAACTATTACACAATATGGTGCTTCTTCACTGACGCCTCAACGCTGCAAAGGAGGAAAATCAACGTCTACAACAACAGAGAATTTTGAAGCTACATTAGACAATCCAGACACACCTCTTAGTCCATCTCCCTTTCAAGCTATCCCCCCCGAATCGATGCAGATCCTATTGGAAGACCACACACATGTGTTTGAGGACTATGATCGTTTACAGGAAGAATGTTGAACCCTCAAGGACACCAATAAAACTTTGTTGTTTAAAGATCCTTTGGGACCCACTATTGTACAGGAAGTGGCACCAGTGGCTCTCTTGGAAGAATTGACTATGCTACGTATGAAAGTACAAGAGTTACAGACTCAAGTATCTAATATGACGGAACCCCCTCGACCAAAGTCACCACCTCATCTACCAGAACCGAAGGAGACAATACCTATCCCTATCAAGGAAACATTTGAAGACGAATATGTACCCTTACCTATTGTTGGCGGTCGCTCATCATCTGAAGGACAGGACACCTATGAATTACCTCCACCAACATGGTTAAAGACCATCAAAGAATTGGGTAAGACACACTCTGCTCGCGTAGATGTGCAACTCCATGTGATGGCCAACCTCAAAGAAGTTATTTTGAAGTCGCCTTATTTTGCTGCTATCGCCCCCCGCAGACATATAATCTCCAGTGAATTACAATATAAGCCATATTTCCTTTTGTTAGAAGAATATAATTTTCAAGTTGAGAGCATTACTCAAAAGCGTCCCACGCATGCTATGCAATTCGAGCCTGAAGATGTTCCACCAGACGCAGAGCACAACCACATATATCAACCCACATGGCACGTAGACTTACTACAAAAGTACCCGGAAATGATGTACACATTTGAAGTACAACCCGTGTTATGGACCGATTCTGCACAGACATACTTGGAAGGCATTTGCTATTAAGGTTCATAATAATTGTCAATGCAGAGATCGGCTCAATTATCCATACCTCGTGCCTCCCATGAATAATACTCCGACTATCGGCTATATGATGGCCACCATTCATCATTGGTTACCTCATACACACAAGATGATAGACATTGTTGCTCAAATAATTGTAAAGATTTTTTATATGATGCAGATAGTATTCAAGACCTTTCGACGTGTCAAGGTTCCCATTGTAAATACACCAAGACTTGAATATGGGAACTTGGACCTAGTTTATGACATGAGCAGAACACATTCTCTCAAGGTATGCTATGCTTGGCACTGCATATTGAAGTACATGCCTTCCTGCTACATGTAGATGTTTGAATAAATGTTCACCACCGACTTTTGGGAATATCACTCAGAAGTGTTTATCAGTCATCCAATGCATTTGCTACTCCTGTTTGCTTGTGAAAAAATCATGTATTCAGAACATTATATGTGCCCACCTCTAGATGAACCCCAGCCCAATGGACTTGAATGTGATCTTATCCAGGGACTTCGCATTACAGAACATACCTTGGTAATGGACCTACTCACTAACTACAATACTCATGCTAACTCAGGTTCTGTCAAGGACGATAGAAACAAGGAGGAGGGGAGTGTTCAAGGCAAAGGTTCGAGTACTGGTTCTCATCATAGAAGAAGAGGAAGCACTTAAAACTACTCAGAAGATTTCATCGTGGCAACAATGATTTTTATCACTAAAACAATGTAATATATGTACATACACCCAATTATCGCAAATGCGAGTGCATTTTGTAAATGCCAAGGAGTCCTCGAGCTTTAGGAGTCTAGGTAGAAAGCTCACACCAATTTTCGTAATTTTGGGAAGTAGTTAGATAGTTCAAATTAGAGGTAGAACCTATTTTTTAACTATGTTGGTCACTAGATGTGAAACCGATTAAAACTAGGCAAAAACTATAAATAGATCTAGAGAGCTCATTTTGTGGTTGTTGTTAGTTTATGATTGAACCTATGAGCTAGAACTAGAAGATCTATTGTAACTAGTTGGTGATGAATATGAGTGTGAGTTCTTTTCTTGCCTTCCATTGATCTCGATTAGTGTGTGTGTATGCATGTGTGTGTATGCTATTGGCATTTCTCACCATCTTCTTCGTACACATCGTTCACTCTTGATCTTCATATCGGCCTAACCTCTCCATGGATTGACAATTATGAGGTGAAGCTCGTCACGTTGGTACTTTCCATTGTGCTAGAGTGACAAAGGTCTTGATGGTTTTTACGTTCATGCCGTGTCCTACCTCTATGGGGATAAAAGTACATCTATCAATTATGTGGTGAGGAGTAACACTCTTGGTTGGGCACATCGCCATATGATACCTTGGTGCCTCATGGTTAACTTGTCTAGGCTGATCTCTACCTTGTCTCGTCAACTTCATATGTTTGATATATTCTAAGGCCTCTGCTTGAGCTTCTTCTTGAATTTGTTTCTCTTCTTCTTTGCGCTTCTTCGTTGTATTGATTTGACTTAGAATTTCTTCCATCAAAGTCTCTTGGTAAAGTTTCACTCTACAACCACTAATGTAACTTGGTATATATCACCATCTAAGGTGGCTAGCTAGATAGTTCCACTTGTTGATTTTGTTGATTATCATAGGTCCATAGCCACATTTTTCTAATTTTCAAGCATGTTGCTTGAGTGTATTACTAAGTCTAGATCTCTTGCCTTTAGGCCTTTATCTTTTACATGTGCAGCAAAGTATGTCTTTTGCATTTTCTTAGCTACATATATCCTAGTAGCTTCTCCCAATCGAGTTTCTCCCAATTGTTCTAAATCAAAGATCTTAAAAGATATCTCATGGTCAGTCCATTGATGCTCTTGTGCTAGCTTCAATGTGGGTATCAAGAAGTCCAAGGGTAGCATCTCATTCTGACCAAACATCATTTGAAAGGGGGTGGTATTGAGCATCATTTTATAGGCCACTCGATATGCCCAAACAACATGATGTAGCTTTTTGTCCCAATTAGAATGTTTGTGATTCACCGTTTTAGTCAAAACAATTGTGAGAAGTGGAGAATGACATGCCTGGGACTCACCTCCTAGCCTATTTATATCCCTTGCCTAGTCACCATCTAGAGTTCTCCCTAAGGTCCCTCTACTCATATGGCCATCATGAGTAGATACATCATATGAACTCCCTGGCTTTTGGCCTTGGCTATCCCTTGAGCAAGGAACTTCTCGTTCCTCCAAGCTTGTACATCTCTAGAATATAACACTCTCTCCCCCTTCTAAAGATCATTGTCCTCAATGATATAGAAAGAGCTATAACCTTGGGAACCAAAATCTGTGATTCCACATAATAATAAGAGTAGAGTGTGCTAGGTGTGTGAAATACTAGATAATCAAAAAGCAGACAACTCATCTCTCTGCTTTCTATCTAGCATTTCCACCAATATATAGTAGTCCTTGCCTTGGGCATACTGTAGGAATCCCTATGAGGCCCAATGAGTCCATATGTGTGTAGCATAAGTACTCGAAATATCCTCGGACTCCCTATGCCTAGACCTTGACCACTAACTTGTGACAACTTGTCACTTGAAGAGACCTTGGCAGCTTGCCCTTGTCTCCCTAGAATATCTTACATCTTGTCATATGGTATGATCGTGCAAAATCACTTACTCCACTAGAGTAAATAGAAAAATACTATTCTCAGCCAAAACAATTTGACTAACTCCCACTCTGTGGAAGAATACTAAAAAGAAATGGAAATCTTTTCCAAGTAGTTTTTAATCTCTAAGCTCAAGTAAATCCACTTGATTTACTCACTGTAACGAAATAAAACTCAAGAAAATCTTATCATGATCCAAACTGTGAATCCAAGATGATAATCTATCAATGATCCAGACTATGGACCAAGATGTCAATATGTCAATGATCCAAACTATGGATCAAAATCTCGATGTGTCATATATAATAATCCAAACTATGGATCAAAAGCTCGATCTATCATATATGGTAATCCAAACTATGGATCAAAATATTTCCCATACAAAGTAAATCCCAATCCACTCTCTAGAACTAAGTCCATCATGCCAGGTGAAGATGTGCTAAGAAATATAGCAACTAGTGGAGCTACCACCACCTTCTCAATAATACCATGCGTGATGTTCCAAGTGGATGAAACTTGCTTTATTTGTGAACACCATCTAATCATCACTATGATCAAATCATTCCCAACTAGGAATGAGGTGTATCTATTAAATGACTATAATAATCTAGCACTGCCAAACATAATGAGAACCATTCCACTAAATACTCTGAAAAATGGTAAGTACATGTGTGCACACTCATAGCCAAATAGGCTAAGAATCTAGCTCACCTCATACACACTATGTACAAAACATGGCTTCTCCTTAGGCATATCAAATAAAGTAGTACATACTCTATGAATTTCTTCTTAGTGCAATTGTCTATTCATAGTTCTTATGTGCAAACCTTGCCTTTCCAACTTGCCTGCAGACTTGCCTTGTTTGCGATCACATATAAAGTGACTGTCTCAACTACCCCTCTGTTGTTTAATAGTAAGAAGATCATATGACTGAACTCCAAATCATATCAAAAATACAATCTCAGAGACTTCGCTGCCATACCATCTGTCCTACACCTAGGTAGAATACAAAGTTTGATGTCCCATACCACCAAACTTTATATCCCACATAGATGCGTGTATGAGATTAAAGTTGAACACTTCTCTCAAAAAGTCAAGAATAAATCGGTCAACATTCACAACCACAAATAATAATAATGAAATCATGAAGTGTTCCTAAAGTGTTTCCTTCCCTCGATGGAAAGAACAAAGTCATTCCTATGACTCTATCACTCATAACTATCTATAACATCAACTCATCTTGAGTTGAGAAATGAGAAACTATATAATAAATCAACTCAACTAGAGTTGTGAAGGATGTGACTTGCATCAAATATCAACTCATGTGACTTGAATCCAATTATATGTAATGAGAACAACTAGCAAAGTTCTCCTGTTCCATGCTCTCATGGCACTATATATATTTTTGAAAACTTCAATAGAGTCTTCTCTGTCCTACTAAGAATGGTCACCATAAGCAAATGCTCAATAAACAAGTATCTAGGGCACGGCTAGCCCATGGTGATCACACCATAAAAAATATCATAAAAAACTTGTGGAAAATCTTTTCCTTTCAACAACATCTCCTATATAAACAATTTCCAACAGTAGCAGATTAAAGCTTAATTTAACTACCTTTTACTCATGCAAAATCTATAGAATTTTCAAGATTTTTGTAACTTTTCCCAAGCTTTCATTAGGCACAAAAATCACTTGATTTGGATATTTTGGTAGAGTTTTATAGCCATTTTACTAGAAGGATCGAACAATTGATGACCAACTCCAAAAATGTACAGGATCATTTTCTTGAAACCTTTAGACTGATCCAACAAACTATATGTATGTATGTATGTACGTACGTACATATGTATGTATGTATGTATGTATGTATGTATGTATGTATGTATGTATGTATGTATGTATGTATGTATGTATGTATGTACGTATGCATGCATGCATCTATGTATGTGTGTATGCATGCATGCCTGCATGTATGTATGTATGTATGTATGTATGTATGTATGTATGTATGTATGTATGTATGTATGTATGTATGTATGTATGTATGTATGTATGTATGTATGTTTGTATGGATGGATGGATGGATGGATGTATGGATGCATGTATGCATGTATGCATGTGTGTATGTATGCATGTGTGTATGTATGTATGTATGTGCATATGTATGTATGTATGTATGTATGTATGTATGTATGTATGTATGTATGTATGTATGTAGGTATGTATGTATGTACGTACTATACAAATAACCCATCATCTTTGAAACATTGATACAACACATCAATATTATGGTAAACTTGTAGGTCAAATGGTAATAAATTTCAAATTTTAGCTTCAAGTCATAAAACAATAAAGAAAGAAAAATAAAAATTAAGAATAGAACGTATTTCTCATAAACAAAATTAATTTTCTATCTTGCAATAAAAGTTGATAAAAGTTGCTATCAAGAAAGTTAGAGAACGGTTTCCCCTTTTAAAGAGGAAACATCTTTTAAGTTTTGAGGTTTGAGCCCCTAGAAAATGGAAGGTGAAGAGCATGGACTTTACATACCTATCAACCAACCCAAACAAAAGAATTAATGAGGGCAATGAAATGTGAGGGGGTGAGAATGTACAAGACCATACTTGGTTGATGTCCTAGTAAACCCTAGCATGATTATTAGCTCAATTGTATACATTCGAGGTCTTAATACTATTTGTTGGACAAGACCACCTTACTTGGAACATATGAGAAGATTTATCTACGAGAAATGATATTATTCAGGATATCAACTCGATGGAATCTTTTTCACAAGATTTAACTCATCAATTAAATTAATGTACCTTCTTGTTTAAATGGATGCTAGTGGAAAAAAATATTTTGTTGGAGAGTATTCTAAACTTAGAGACAAATCCAAAAATACAAATGTTTGGTACAAGATTGTTAATCTAGAAACTAATTTCATAATAAAAAAATGATTTAATGTGATTGAACTTTCTCAAGTACCATTTTTACGCATGATGTTCACATATAGTTTTTGAATTCATTTTTTGATGAAGGCATTATTTTACTTAAATTCATACTAAAATCAGTTAGCAATTAGAGAAAGGTTTCATCTATAGACTAGGTGGCACATGCATGCCTATATTACCAAAGAGACTAGGGTCCATAATCCAATAGTACTAATGAGATTAGACAAATGAATTTAATGGATTAGACACTTACATACCAAAACTCCATGTGTGCCCAATCATGATTTGAAAATGAAGCCAAAGGTTTGAATACACATGTATAATGATATTGAACAAATTACAAGAATAGTGGTAGTAAGGGATTTGAAATATAAGGATATGAATGATTATCCAATCCATTACAAGGAAGACATTTTCCTATATTGACCTCATAATGATATTGAACAAATTACAAGAATAGTGGTAGTAAGGGATTTGAAATATAAGGATATGACATTTCTTGTACATAATTTCCAACTATTGTGCTTCGCATACCTCACAAAAGTAACTTACATATTCTTCTAATGATATAGATTTTCTTGATCATACCAATTTATAAGAGAACCTAACAGATAATGAAGGTATTTAGTTTTGCAATTAAGTTAGGTGTTTTAGTAGGTAATCAAAAATATCTTTTTTTTTTTACCAAATAAATCCATTCACTCATGGATAAGGTAGATGCATTGCAAGATATGGAATCGCTTCAAAAATTAGATAAATCAAGAACCTTTGATTTATTATATTAAAAGAAACATTGAAATACCCCATGGCATATATTTCATAAGCTCTATAGAAGCCCTTCAATTCTTTATACAAGCTCTACAACTTTTTTGGTAAAGCATAGCTCAATTGGACTTAGAAGTTAATACATGAATTGTTACCAAGAGTTTACTTACTAAGGGTGATCATTTTTTGATAAAGTTAGGTGTTCAAATTACAACACAAGAAGAAATTGAATAGTGTAGAATATAAACCACAATGGAGCATGCATGTATAAATCTATCAATAGCAAATGCACAATTCATGTTCCTTTATAAAATTTGTATGCTAACATGTGTTAATCAAATGGTGAAATAGTTATAAAATAGTTCCTATCAGAAAAAGGAAGTCGCTTGTTAGCAATTTTGATATATTTGGGTAACATGCATGAATCGTAATAAGGTTCTTTTAAGTTACTACCAATCTACTCAACATGACCATAGTGAAATCCTTAAAGATGTGGCTTATGTCTTAATACACAAGATAAGTGTAACTAATCTGCAAAACATCTGAAGGATGATTTCAAAAGATGGTTACCTAAGTCTTGAAAGTAGAACTCTGATTCTTGCTAGTAGATCCATGGTACCATTCTTCGTTATAGCATCATATTCAGATTGCATAGCAACCATCCAAATTTTTGAATTTTGTGCTTCATCAAACGAAACAAGCTCATTCTCATCATAGAGACTAGAGGATGCCATAGCATAGCAATCTGATGCAAAAAAGGCACTATGAGAGCCTGAACGAGTATGATAATACACAGATGCATCTAATTTGTTGTCACACAAAGTCTACACCAGCCATTTGGGCATAGTTTTTGCTGCCTCAATATCATCTCTCTCATCAACAAGTGCATCATGTAAATCTGCATAAAAAATGGAATGATCTGCGTATGCATATGTGTATGTATGCATATGTGTATGTATGCATGTGTGTGTGTATGTATGTATGTATGTATGTATGTATGTATGTATGTATGTATGTATGTATGTATGTATGTATGTATGTATGTATCTATGTATGTTTGTATGTATGAATGTATGTAGGTAGGTATGGATGTATGTATTATACAAATTGTTGGGAAAGTTGGATGGATGCTCCAAGAGACTCAGTAGGTACTGCTACTCCTGCTTTGTACCAGCCCTCTTTTGCTTTAGACTTGATAAGTAGACCTTCTTAGCTTTCCAATAACACCAAAAAATGGCCTATATACTTTGGAAGTGATGTGTGTAATGATTGAACCAAAATAGATAACTTTGAAGTTCACAAACTCAAGAAAACCTTCTATTTATGTCTTGACACCTGTTGAATGTTTTGCTCAGTGTGACCAGCACAGTAGAAATTGATAAAATTACTTCTAGGGGTATTTAATTAGCTTAGTAAGCTACCGTTTGCAAGTTGAATGATGTAAAAAGATAAACTATGCTAAGAGAAATCAATTTAGCAAGTTTAGCTATACCCCCGACTTTTTACGACTGTAGTAGAAAATACCAGAGTTCACCTCGACGCAGATTTCTCTGAAAATGGCATATTAGAATTACTTCAAACGTTGATATCATGTAGATGACTTTGAGCTGAATCCAACAAGCTTTGAATCACTGAATTTGGTGAAGGATTGACCGAGATATGCCCTTGACAAGTTGACAGACTTTTGAGTAGACTAACAGAGAACTCAGAGATGAATGATGTAAATGTATCTATTAATAAACACTTGTATACAATCCCATTGGCATAATCAACATTGCCTAATGGTGTAGAGAGGTGTAGGCTATAGTATAGTCCTCACACACACTCAAAATCAGTAGAATGAGGCTCGGGAATGAACTCTCTCTACCCGCGACTTTTCATGTTCACTTTTATATGTAATGAGTGAAGATTTGAATTCAAATTCAAATTTTGGCTCCCTATGATCAAGCTCCTAAATGCTTGGAGATATTCCTTCAATAAAATGAACTACTTTTTCCATGACTCACTTTGGTAGGTGATTACAAAATATTCTAAGTCAATTTGACTTTTACAATGAGGTAAAGTGGTAATTAACCACTAGCATATGTTCCTATGCTTCTTCATATATGTGTAGACTTTAATGCATCCTTTGAGCCAAATGTGTAGGCTTGCAATTTACACCAACAGATCCCCCTCAAGCCAAACATTTTGGCTTAAGTCTTCATCTTCAACCTTCAAGTATATCTTGTAATCCAATCATGGATTTGAACCTGCAAAGTTTTGTTCCATCCAAAGCTTTACTCAACAAATCTGCACATTGCATGTTGGTTGATACATAGGTAAGTTGAATGTCCTTGCTTATCAATTTCTCTCTCACATAATGGTAATGGACCTCTATGTGTTTGGTCCTAGCATGATAGATAGGATTAGCTGCAAGGTGAAGAGAACTTGTATTATCTCCAAAGATAATTGGTGACCTAGTATACAATCCCAATTCTATATACAAAAGCTTAATCCGAATTGCTTCTTGTGTGGCATTAGCCAGTCCTCTATACTCTACCTCTGTGGAAAACAAAGCAACAATAGGTTGCTTCTTTGAAGACCATGAAATTGGTTTGTCACCTACAAAGGAAATATATGCAGAAGTGCTCCTCCTATCATCCTTGCATCCTGCCCAATCTACATGTGAATAAATTTTGATATCAATATCTGAAGTGTAAGGGAAATACAAACCATGGTTCTGTGTACCCTTGAGATACTTCAAGATTCTCTTGGCAGCCTCTAAGTGAGGTATCCTTGGCTTGTGCATAAATTGACTTAGCCCACTTACTCCATATGCAATATCAATTCTTGTAAGAGTAGCATAGTTCAAGCTACCCACCATACTTTGATAACCTGTAATGTCTTTGACTTCATCACCTTCATGGGCACTTAGCTTTAGGTTTACCTCCATTGGAGTGCTTGCTACTTTAGCATCCTGCAAGTGAAACTGCTTCAACATATCCTGTACATACTTTTTCAGAGTAATGTATATCCCTGAATTAGTGTAAACTAATTCAAGCCCTAGAAAATACTTCAATAAACCAAGATCATTGATCTTGAACTCCTTCATCATCTGGCTTTTGATATACCTGATTCCATTGACATTATGACCTATAATGATGATGTCATCAACATAAACACAGAGATATATTACCTCTGAATTACTTCTCTTAATGAACAGAGAAGTGTCAGCCTTGCTCATGACAAAACCTTGGTCTTGGAGGTATGTAGTTAACCTGTAATTCCATGCCCTAGGTGCCTGCTTCAATCCATATAAAGCCTTTTTTAATTTGCAAACATAAGTTACCTTCTTAGGGTCCTCATAGCCAGGAGGTTGTGACATATAAACTTCTTATGAAATCCATCCATTCAAGAAAGCATTCTTGACATCCAATTGGTACATATTCCAATTTTTTGATGCAGCCACACTTACCAACACTTTGATTGTTGGCATCTTGGCCACAGGAGAAAATGTCTCTTCATAGTCAATGCCTTGGGTTTGTGCAAAACCCTTGGCTACCAATCTGGCTTTGTACCTATTAATTGTTCCATCAGAATTTCTTTTCAACTTATAGATCCATCTGGATCCTATTACCTTCATAGAATCCTTCTTGGGTACTAACTCCCATGTGTCACTCTCTTTGAGAGCATCAATCTCCTCATCCATAGCTTCTTTCCATTCTGATTTGGTTATTGCTTCTTCATATGAACCTGGTTCTTCATTTGACAAATCTTTGGCAAGATAAACTGAATGTTTAGTAACAAGAGATGTGTCATACCCGTATCTGATAGGTTTTTTGCTTTCTCTTTGAGATCTTCTGATTCATTGAGTTGAAGATTCAGGTATGTCTTCAAGCTTCTTCATCTTCATTTTGTCTTTGGACTTCCATGATGGAGAGTGTTAATCTCCAAAAGAATGAGTTAACCTTGAAATTAGATCACCTCTATATCAAGGTTAACCTTAAACTCCACCAAACTTAGAGATCATTCATCAAATTATCAGAAATATTGAAAGTTCTGAAAAATTCAACTTCTCTGAAAAGTCTGCTGCAGATTAGTCACTCATTGACTAATCAATCCTGTAAAGTTTTTGATAAAACTTTGCACAACACTTCGCCTTAAGGTTGCGCAACTTTGCCAAGTTAAATCTCTCAAAAAGATTAAGTACACACTGAGAAATGTGTGAAACACTTTACCTATGTCTGAAAGTGCTTCTCTGCAATAGCGACTTTGACACCTGCAACTTCTTAGCACTGGTTCTCCCAAAGTAAATCCCGTTTGATCAAGATCTTTTAGCCATAGATGGCTTACCTTCCAACTTAAATTTTAAGCCCTCATTTGTGTAAAACTTTACACTGTGGACTGAGCACTGGCCATTTCTTTGAAGATGAAATATGCGCCAGATTTCTCGACTCTCAGAACATCTTCACATATGAACATTCCTAAGCAAAATTCTCTCAACCTGATTGAAATTAAACTCTCAAATTCTAGCCATAGATAGATTAGCTATGGACTTAGATACGTGCAAAAGGATTCTTCAAAAGATTAAGCACAGAAGGAGAATGGGAGAGAAGATCGACGCGCAGAATTCTACAATATTCTCTTCTTCATTACTTTTCATACATATGATTGATGATACATACAATGTTCATCACTTCTTCACCTATTCTTCTCTATCTGATCTATATCACTCTCTCTATCTATGAATACGTATCTGTAGATATATATACGAGTCTAACTCGTCATCCTTTTCAAAATACATTGAACTATTTACAAGATTAATATACAAAAGAAACATTTCTGATTCCATTTTCTTCCTCTGAAAGTAATCTTCATTCTTCCATATGTCTTCTCACTTTGATCTTCATAGAATCACTATTGATGATTGTTCTGCTCCAACAGCTCCCCCTCAATCTTCAATTGTGATTACCTGTATCTTCTTTATTCCTGCCATATCTTTAAACCTCTACAATTTAGGTCCATCCAAACTTTTAGTCATCATATCTGCAAGTTGATCTTTTGTAGGGGTGTGTATGACTTCAATTTCCTTCTCAATGACCTTCTCTCTCAGGAAATGATATTGTATTTCAATATGCTTAGTTCTAGCATGAAATACAGGATTAGCTGCCAAGTATAATGAACTCATATTGTCTCCACAAATAATAGGAGTACTCTGAATCACATCAAAAACTTTCAAAAGTGTCTTTAGCCATATTACCTCTTTTGCAGCTTCCACCATACCTTTATATTCTGCCTCTGTGGATGACAAAGCAACTGTATGTTGCTTCTTGGAACACCATGAAATCAATTTGTCTCCTACATAGCACAAGTATCCATGTGTTGATCTTCTATCATCCACATTACCTGCCCAATCTGCATCACTATATATCTTGATTCTTGTATCTGAAGTAAACCCATAGTACAACCCTTCTTTGAGTGTACCCTTGATGTACCTAAGTACTCTTTGTCCTGCAATCCAATGTTCCTTTCTAGGACAATGCATGAATTGTGAAAGCACACCAACTGCATATGACAAGTCAGGCCTTGTCAATGTAGCATAAATCAAGCTACCAACCAAACTTTGATAAAGTTTCATATCTCTGAACTCTTCTCCTCCAAACCTAGACAATTTATGGTTCACTTCCAAAGGTGTAGGTGCAACCCTGCAATCTTCCATTTTAAATTTGGTTAGCAAATTTTTAAGATACCTTTCTTGGGTCACATATACTCCATGTTGAGTATAAGAAATCTCCATTCCCAAGAAGAATGATAGGTTCCCCAAATCACTAATTTTGAACTCTTTCTCCATCTGCTTTTTGATCATTTGTATCCCTTTATCATCTGTTCCTGTAAGTATTATGTCATCAACATAAATACAAACATAAATGAACCCATCTTCACTTGCTTTGACTAGCAAGCTACTATCTGCCTTTGATGCTTGAAATCCAAGATCATTCAAGAATTTTACAAGCCTATAATTCCAAGCCCTTGGGGCTTGCTTCAACCCATACAAAGCTCTCTTGAGCTTACACACATAATTTGGACTCACTTGATCTTTGAACCCATCTGGTTGCTCCATGTATACTTCATCTGAAATGTAACCATTCAAGAAAGCATTTTTAACATCTAATTGAGACAACTTCCAACCTTTACAAGCAGCAATTGCAATGAGTGTCCTGATGGTTGTCATCTTTGCCACAGGACTATAGGTCTCATCATAGTCCACTCCATATGTCTGTGCATACCCTTTCACAACAAGTCTAGCTTTGTACCTAGACACACTTCCATCTGCAAATCTCTTTGTTTTGTAAACCCACTTACATCCAATGATCTTCTGACTATTAGGTTTAGGAACCAAATCCCATGTTTGATTCTCTATCAATGCATCATACTCCTCTTGCATAGCATCTTCCCAATTCTTCTTCCCTTTGGCTTCTTCATATGTAGAAGGGTCTTCATCTGCTTTCACCAAATAAGCATAATCTTTAGTAGTCAAGAATGAAGTGTCATAGCTATACCTTGTAGGTTGCCATTTGTGCCTAGATGATCTCCTAACTTCTGCACTTCTTGAGGTCTCTGGTTCATCACATTCTGGATCAAACCTTGGCCTCTCTTCAACTTCAATCTGCACTTCATTACTCTCACTTTCATCAAGTAATTGAATCTTTGCTTTACCTTTCCTTTGTTCCACTACTTCTTCATCATCTGCATGTACATTATATTTACCTGCATACCAAGTACCTTGCTCATCAAATGTAACATCCTTGGATACAATAAATTGCTTTGTGGATGGACTCCACAACCTGTATCCCATTTGCTTATCATCATAACCAATGAATACATACTTCTCTGCCTTAGGCTCCAACTTATGCCTCAATTGAGATGGCACATATGCATATGCCAAGCATCCAAATATTCTGCAATGATCCAAGGTAGGTTTCTTCCCCCACCAAGCTTCATATGGTGTCATACCCTGCAAAGCTTTACAAGGCAATCTATTAACCAAATATGTAGCTGTATTAACAGCCTCAGCCCACAAATAATTTGGGCAATTCTTCTCTTTCATCATGGACCTTGCAAACTCAACAAGAGTCCTATTTCTTCTTTCTGCTACCCCATTTTGTTGAGGAGAGTACCTGCAAGTAACTTCTCTCTTTATACCTGCATTCCACAAATAATCATTGAACTCATTTGAAAAATACTCTCCCCCTCCATCTGACCTTAGTCTCTTCAATTTTTGACCTGTAATCCTCTCTGCATATGCATGATAGTGTTTAAATGTATTAAACACTTCTGACTTTTCTTTAATCACATAAATTGTGATCCACCTGGTAGCATCATCAACATATATGACATAATATCTTGAACCATTTATACTAAAGTCCTTTGAAGGACCCCACACATCTGTATGCACCAATTCAAGTCTTTCTGAATACATAAACCCATGCTTGGAGTAGGATTGCTTATGAGCCTTACCTAATTGACATGCCTCACATCTGTATGTCATGTGTTGACCTGCAATGTTAGGCATTCCAAGCACTGAATCATTGTTAATCATTTCTTTGATACCTCTTTCATTAAAGTGTCCAAGTCTTTTGTGCCAAAGATCCAATTCTGACACCTTCTGATCTCCATATGTGAACATAGCATGTCCAACATTTCCTTGTACCTTCAATGTGAAAAGCCTTCCTTCTTTCTTTCCTGCAATAACTTGTTTATACCCTTGACTAGGGTCCTCCACATAAACTCCATCATTTGTGAACCTTACCTCATATCCTTTTTCCACAATTTGACCTACACTGATCAAATTCTTTGGAATTGTGGGAACATAAAGTACCTTACTCAGAAGAGTGCTCCCATCCTTAGCTTTGACTGAACCAATTGACTTTACCTTATGCTTTGTATTATCACCTGTCTGCACTGTATGATTAATTGCATTATGATCTAGGTCAGTCATCAAAGCAATATTTCCACTTAAATGATTACTACATCCTGAATCAATATAGAACACTCTCATGTCCTCATGTGAGGTTTCACATGTATTCATAATGAGAGTCGAATCCTCCTTTTGATCTGATGCATAGTTGTAGTAGGTGTTATTATAGGATTGACTTTGGAAGTTTCTTCCACCACCTCTTCCAAAAGAATTCCTACCACCTCTACCTCTGAAATTTCCTCTCTGAAATCTACCTCCTCTTCCTCTTTGATTAAAGTTCTGATAATTACCATTGTTTTGATTATTATGCCAACAATCATGAGATAGATGATTGGTCTTACCACATATCCAACAAGCTCTTGCATTCTCTTTGTTGTTTCTGCCTCTTCCTCTACTTCTGCCATTTCCTCTTCCTCTTATGAAATTTGCTTGGTTTGATGTACCTTCTTCTTCACCTGATTGTTGCTTCCCTTTGTTAGCTTTCTTCTTGTCTTTAGAGTACATTGCATGACCTGCACTCTTATCAACATCTCCTTTGATATCATTCTCAAAAGTTAGCATATGACCTAACAATTGATTCAAGTCAGGAGTAAAGTGATCTAATGAAAGTTCTGTAGATAAAATGAAAGGCTTCCATTTCTCATCTCCTCTTAGCCCTGTGAGTATTTGTCTTACCAATTTGTCTTCTTCAATATCTTCATCAACTGCACCTAAAGAATCTGCAATGTCCTTCATCTTTGTCACATAATCAGAAATTGATTGTGAGGCCTTCTTCTTGAAGGTAGTAAACTCTGCCCATAGTGAAGCCTTCCTTGATTTGGTTGTATTTTGGAAATGCTCTTCCAAAGCATTCCAAATGTCACAAGCACTCTCAAGTCCTCTAATGTGAGGAAGCAAATAGTCATTGACTGCCATGTAGATGATGCTTCTTGCTTGAGCATCCTTCTTCATCCAATTCTTCAAATCTGCAAGCTCCTCCCTAGTTGGAACACTAGGATCTCTGAATTCTGGCTTTTCTTCATCTCCTGTGATATATCCTATCAAATCTTTGCTCATAAGGTGAGCTTCCATCCTCATAGACCATGCAGGATAGTTCTCTCTATCCAACTTTTCAATTTGGAGACTATCTCCCATCTTTACTTCACCTGTAGCTTCAAATCTTTAACCTTTACAAATAATAAATGTACCTTTACTTTGAATGTTGCTCCTTCTGATCCTTTTGATACTCTTTGTATGTCTTCCTTCAAGTTTTCTTCAACCTTTTACCCTTCTGCACCTTCAAAATGTAAAGTTTTGTATTTCTGCAATAGTCGGAGTCTTCTTCACTTCAATTTTGCCACAACCTGCTCTGATACCACTGATGGAGAGTGTTAATCTCCAAAAGAATGAGTTAACCTTGAAATTAGATCACCTCTATATCAAGGTTAACCTTAAACTCCACCAAACTTAGAGATCATTCATCAAATTATCAGAAATATTGAAAGTTCTGAAAAATTCAACTTCTCTGAAAAGTCTGCTGCAGATTAGTCACTCATTGACTAATCAATCCTGTAAAGTTTTTGATAAAACTTTGCACAACACTTCGCCTTAAGGTTGCGCAACTTTGCCAAGTTAAATCTCTCAAAAAGATTAAGTACACACTGAGAAATGTGTGAAACACTTTACCTATGTCTGAAAGTGCTTCTCTGCAATAGCGACTTTGACACCTGCAACTTCTTAGCACTGGTTCTCCCAAAGTAAATCCCGTTTGATCAAGATCTTTTAGCCATAGATGGCTTACCTTCCAACTTAAATTTTAAGCCCTCATTTGTGTAAAACTTTACACTGTGGACTGAGCACTGGCCATTTCTTTGAAGATGAAATATGCGCCAGATTTCTCGACTCTCAGAACATCTTCACATATGAACATTCCTAAGCAAAATTCTCTCAACCTGATTGAAATTAAACTCTCAAATTCTAGCCATAGATAGATTAGCTATGGACTTAGATACGTGCAAAAGGATTCTTCAAAAGATTAAGCACAGAAGGAGAATGGGAGAGAAGATCGACGCGCAGAATTCTACAATATTCTCTTCTTCATTACTTTTCATACATATGATTGATGATACATACAATGTTCATCACTTCTTCACCTATTCTTCTCTATCTGATCTATATCACTCTCTCTATCTATGAATACGTATCTGTAGATATATATACGAGTCTAACTCGTCATCCTTTTCAAAATACATTGAACTATTTACAAGATTAATATACAAAAGAAACATTTCTGATTCCATTTTCTTCCTCTGAAAGTAATCTTCATTCTTCCATATGTCTTCTCACTTTGATCTTCATAGAATCACTATTGATGATTGTTCTGCTCCAACATTCCATGCCTTGAACTCTTCAAGGTTGATAGTGTCTTCATCATCTGAACTTGAGTCTTCATTCTGAGTAGGTTCCTCCTTTGTAAGTTTTGGAAATTCCTCTTCCAAATCATAGGGTAGTTTAACCTTCCTGCATTCATTCTCATACCAAGAATCATTTTCATCAAAGATCACATCTTTGCTTACCATAAATCCCTTATTGGTAGGATTATAAAACCTGTAACCTTTTTTATTTAAATCATACCCAATAAAAATGCATTTTTCAGCCTTTGGGTCTAGCTTACCTCTTATCTGAGAAGGAATGTGCACATATGCTACACATCCAAATATTTTGCAGTGATCTAATGATGGTCTCTTACCATGCCATGCTTCATAGGGTGTCATACCATCAAGTGACTTAGATGGTAACCTGTTTATAAGGTAAGTGGCAGTAGAAACACTCTCTGCCCATAGATAGTTAGGTAACTTCTTCTCATTAAGCATAGATCTAGCTGTCTCAACAATTAACCTATTTCTTCTGTCAGCTACCCCATTCTGTTCAGGAGAATACCTTGTGGTTATCTCTCTTTTGATGCCTCTGTCCTGCAAGAAGTCTTCAAACTCATTGGAGAAGTACTCACCTCCTCCATCTGACCTTAGCCTCTTCAAATTCCTTCCTGTATGATTTTCAACTAATGCAAGATATTTCTTAAAACAATTAAATACCTCATCCTTGTTTTTCATGAAGTATAATACAGTCCATCTGCTATAATCATCAATGAAAGACACATAGTACCTTGATCCTGAGACTGAGGGGTCTTTGCTAGGTCCCCAAACATCTGTGTGTACAAGCTCTAGGTAGTCTTCATGCATATATCCTTTCTTGGAGAAGGGTAACCTGTGAGACTTACCAAATTGACAAGCACCACACTTGTAAATCATATGTTGCTTGGATACATTAGGTATCCCAAGCACACATTGGTCCCTGCACATTTGTTTCAAGGTTCTTTCTCCTATGTGTCCTAGCCTTTTGTGCCAAATCTCAAGCTCTGAAAGTGTTTGATCTTTATAACTGTATAGTGCAATATTCTTTGTATCTTCCAACTCAAAAGTGAAAAGTCTACCTGATTTTTCTCCTTTAGCAATCCTCTTGAACCCAGGTCTTGGGTCTTCCACATATGCTCCATATTGATTGAATCTGACCTGCAAACCTTTCTCCACAATCTGACCAACACTCATCAAATTTTTGGTAATGGTTGGTACATAGAGTACCCTGCTCAAAAAATTCTGATTACCATCACAAGTCTTAACATTTCCAACTTTAACTACTGAATGCTTTGTATCATCACCTGTTTGGACTTGATGTTTACCTTTTGGTTCCTCAAGATCAGAGAGTAGTGCCATATTGCCAGCCACATGATTTGAGCACCCTGAGTCGATGTAGAATAGGTGGTCATCATTTGTACCTGACTTTGAAGTCATGTTCATGATCAGAAGAGAGTCATCCTGCTCCTCTGTGTAGTTGTTGTAGTCCTTTCTGGTTTTGAATCCTCCTTGGTAGTTGCCATTGTAATTGTTGTTGTAATTTTTGTTGTAATTGTTGTTGTAATTGTTGTTGTGGCCTTGGTGATGGTTGAACCTTCCTCTTGACTGTGAGTATCCACCTCTTTGGTAGCCTCTTCCTCTCTGATTTTTGTAATTCCTGAAACACTCATCTGTAGTGTGATTTGATAAACCACAAATGTTGCATGGTGATGAGTTATAGGGTCTCCCCCTTCCTTGCTTACCTCCTCTGCCCCTTCCTCTTGAAGATCTGCCTCTCCCTGCATAGTTGGCTTGGGAGGTAGAGCCTTTATCTTCCATTTTTTTGCTCTTGCCTTTATCCTTAGACTTCTTATCAGTGTATAGGGTAGAAGAGTTATTACCTTTGGATTTCACAAACTCAAGAAAACCTTCTATTTATGTCTTGACACTTGCTGAATGTTTTGCTCAGTGTGACCAGCACAGTAGAAATTGATAAAATTCCTTCTAGGGGTATTTAATTAGATTAGTAAGCTACCATTTGCAAGTGTAATGATGTAAGAAGATAAACTATGCTAAGAGAAATCAATTTAGCAAGTTTAGCTATACCCTCGACTTTTTAGGACTGTAGCAGAAAATGACAAGAGTTCACCTCGACGCAGATTTCTCTAAAATGGCTGGATACAATTACTTCAAACTTTGACAACATGTATATGACTTTGAGCTGAATCCAACAAGCTTTGAATCACTGAATTTGGTGAAGAATTGACCGAGATATGCCCTTGACAAGTTGACAGACTTTTGAGTAGACTAACAGAGAACTCAAAGATGAATGATGTAAATGTATCTATTAATAAACACTTGTATACAATCCCATTGGCATAATCAACATTGCCTAATGGTGTAGAGACGTGTAGGCTATAGTATAGTCCTCACACACACTCAAAATCAGTAGAATGAGGCTCGGGAATGATCTCTCTCTACCTGCGACTTTTCATGTTGACTTTTATATGTAATGAGTGAAGATTTGAATTCAAATTCAAATTTTGGCTCCCTATGATCAAGCTCCTAAATGCTTGGAGATATTCCTTCAATCAAATGAACTACTTTTCCCACGACTCACTTTGGTAGGTGATTACAAAAGATTCTAAGTCAATTTGACTTTTACAATGAGGTAAAGTGGTAATTAACCACTAGCATATGTTCCTATGCTTCTTCATATATGTGTAGACTTTAATGCATCCTTTGAGCCAAATGTGTAGGCTTGCAATTTACACCAACACAAATAACCCATCATCTTTGAAACATTGATACAACATCAATATTACGGTAAACTTGTAGGTCAAATGGTAATAAATTTCAAAGTTTAGCTTCAATTCATAAAAAATAAAGAAAGAAAAATAAAAAATAAGAATAGAACATGTTGCTCATAAACAAAATTAATTTTTAATCTTGCAATAAAAACTGATAAAGTTACATGGCTATCAAGAAAGTTAGAGGACATGGAACATGGAAGGTGAAGAGCATGGACTTTACATACCTATCGACCAACCCAAACAAAAGAATTAGTGAGGACAATGAACTGCGAGGGGGTGAGAATGTACAACACCATACTTGGTTGATGTCCTAGTAAAACCTAGCATGGTTATTAGCTCAATTGTATACATTCGAGGTCTTAATACTATTTACTAGACAATACTACCTTACTTGGAACATATGAGAAGATTTATCTACGAGAAATGATATTATTTAGGATATCAACTCGATGGAATCTTTTTCACAAGATTTAACTCATCAATTAAATTAATGTACCTTCTTGTTTAAATGGATGCTAGTGGGAAAATTGTTTTGTTGGAGAGTATTCTAAACTTAGAGACAAATCCAAAAATACAAATGTTTGGTACAAGGTTATTAATCTAGAAACTAATTTCATAATAAAAAAAAAATATTTAATGTGATTGAACGTTCTCAAGTACCATTTTTACGCATGATGTTCACATATAGTTTTTGAATTCATTTTTGATGAAGGCATTATTTTACTTAAATTCACACTAAAATCAGTTAGCAATTAGAGAAAGGTTTCATCTATAGACTAGGTGGCACATGCATGCCTATATTACCAAAGAGACTAGGGTCCATAATCCAATAGTACTAATGAGATTAGACAAATGAATTTAATGGATTGGACACTTACATACCAAAACTCCATGTGTGCCCAATCATGATTTGAAAATGAAGCCAAAGGTTTGAATACACATGTATAATGATATTGAACAAATTACAAGAATAGTGGTAGTAAGGGATTTGAAATATAAGGATATGAATGATTATCCAATCCATTACAAGGAAGACATTTTCCTATATTGACCTCATAATGATATTGAACAAATTACAAGAATAGTGGTAGTAAGGGATTTGAAATATAAGGATATGACACTTCTTGTACATAATTTCCAACTATTGTGCTTGGCATACCTCAAAAAAGTAGCTTACATATTCTTCTAATGATATAGATTTTCTTGATCATACCAATTTATAAGAAAACCTAACAGATAATGAAGGTATTTAGTTTTGCAATTAAGTTAGGTGTTTTAGTAGGTAATCGAAAATATCCTTTTTTTTTTTACCAAATAGATCCATTCACTCATGGATAAGGTAGATGTATTGCAAGACATGGAATCGCTTCTTAAATTAGATAAATCAAGAACCTTTGATTTATTATATTAAAAGAAACATTGAAATACCTCATGTCATATATTTTATAAGCTCTATAGAAGCCCTTCAATTCTTTATACAAGCTCTACAACTTTTTTGGTAAAGCATAGCTCAATTGGACTTAGAAGTTAATACATGACTTGTTACCAAGAGTTTAGTTACTAAGGGTGATCATTTTTTGATAAAGTTTTAGCTGTTCAAATTACAACACAAGAAGAAATTGAATAGTGTAGAATATAAACCACAATGGAGCATGCATGTATAAATCTATCGATATATTATAAAAAGGAAGTCCCTTGTTAGCAATTTTGATATATTTGGGTAACGTGCATGAATCGTAACAAGGTTCTTTTAAGTTACTACCAATCTACTCAACATGACCATAGTGAAATCCTTAAAGATGTGGCTTATGCCTTAATACACAAGATAAGTGTAACTAATCTGCAAAACATCTCAAGGATGATGTCAAAAAATGGTTACCTAGAAGTGTTGAAAGTAGAAATCCGATTCTTGCTAGTAGATGGTCATATGACGTCAAAATGTACCATGTTTATAATAGATATTAAAAAAATTAAACAAAAATGTTCTAATATTAAACCCACAATTCTTACATTATTGCACACATGTATTAAACCCACAACTCAAATAAGTAGGCTAATCATGACATCAAGAGTGTGTTCATGAGCTCTAAGAAGAACTTTAGAAAGTAGACACAATGGTTTTCATCATCAAGGGATTCCCTTGTGCATAATTAGTGAACAGGCTATAGACATCAATGGCAAAGTCAGTTTTATGTTATGAAATAGGTATACAAAGAAAGAGGGTAGGAAACAAGCACTAGGAGGTTCATTTTTAACTAAAAGGGATTACTAGCCAATCATCAATTAAAGCTTTACTTGCTTGTGAATATGAACTGTTCTTGTTTTATTATTTATATTTATAATACGAAAGATTTGGTATCTAGTTAGAAAATGAGCATCTAATAGATAGGATTGGATATATTTCAAAAAAATATATAGAGAATGAACTTGTAATGGATTGTTATATGATCTACTTTGATCACCACGAAGTAGGTACAAGAGAGTTAAATGTCATTTCTTAACTCCCATACAATATGATGGAAAACATACCTAAGACTCTATAGAGTATACCTAAGACTCTATAGAGTATGTACATCATTTAAACATACAAGTATCTAAATATAGAGTGGAGTATGCTATTTTGTAGTTATCCAAGTGTGCAAGAAAAACATCACCAGT